>JAPKLW010001798.1:31202-102640 GCA_026898455.1 Plectranthus barbatus | reverse complement strand
CCAAATATACCAATCATAATGCTTTTATGTATACAATTCCAACAATCCATCCTTTTGGTATCCAGACCTCTTTCACTCTTACAGTTCGTGAAACTGAATCACTCTTTAGTGATTGGTTAACCTTTCTTCTAAAACAATGTATGCTGTTTGAATGCACGTTAGGAAAAGTTGTGGTATGTGAACTCTTTCTGAAACTGTTGTTCTGGAAAGAGTCTCGAGAAACTATTCTCGGGTTCCTTCTATTTTGATAATTGTCTCGACTCAGGCCTTGAATAGGTGTTCCTTCTATTTTGATAATTGTTATAATAGAACTGAGTTCTATCATAACCTCTCGGATTTCTATTCAATTGTCGAACTGACTTCCTTGCAACCTTTACATGTTGCTCAGTCGTTCTTGTTGGTAAAATTGGATTCCTTGCATATGGAACATTACGCTTATCCAGTATTGAAGAAAAGTCAGTTTTCCTCTTAACAATTGGTTTATAATGTTTACGAATTGTGTGAGCTCCCTGTCGAGGTGCCAGTTTTGGGTCAGTTTTTTACCAGCATTTAGTCTTTTCTTTTTGCTTAATTGGCTCTTTGGAATTGACTTTTCCTTTTTCCAACCCTATGTCTGAACTAGGTTTAGCTTTGACAGAGCTTAAAGGTGTTTTCCTAGTTTTTTAAGTAGATGCATGTTAGCTCAAAACCTTATTATTTTGGTGCTCCACAAATCCAATTCCGTGTTTATCGGATGGTTGTTTTTTAGCATTCAAAATTTCTTCTAATTTCCTTGAGCTCTTTTTGAATGTACATTCACATCTAATTGGCTCAGTTTTCTTCAAGGAATCACATTCTTTTGAAATATTTCAAAAATCTTTAAGGAGTTTTGAATGTTCTTCCTTGAGTTTTTCAAAATCATCGCTGATTGACCTCATCGTTGCGACTTCATCGGTAAAATTGAAATCTATGATTTCAGTAAGGCATTTTCACTAACTAATGCATCTTTAATCTCATGAAATTTCTCTACCTCTTTAATAATTTTTTCAAGAGAAACATCTTCCGAATTTGAGCGACAAAATTCAGAGTCTTCTTTAAAGCATGTAGATACAAGAGATGAGAGTAGATGAGTTGTTACCACTATTTCGCAGTTTGAAGCATTGTCTTCTTCGTCGGTAACATCCCCATCAATAGCTGCCATAAAGGCAAGGAGTGCTTCCTCATTATTCTCATCATCAGACGTGTAATAGCCATCATCATGGTCTGGCACATCTGGCACTTCAGTTCTTATGAGCATTGCTTGGGCCACAGCTTTAGATGCTCTCCTTTCAAACACCTTCTTCAGTCTATCTCTCTCCTCCTTAGAGACTAGAGGACATTCGTACGTCAGGTGATCTGGAGAGTTGCATTCGTAGCACGTACGTGGCTCTCTCTTTGTAAACCTTTCCTCACTGGATTGAGCTTCCTTCCCATTTCCTTTAGCCTTCTCGATAAGTACGGCTAGGTTTCTCATTTCATCCTCCAATTTGGCAACTGACAGGTCAGTTTCCTTCTTCTGAACAGACGTGGAGGTATCCTTTGCTGGTGAGGATTGCTAGGCAGTTTTCTCGAACTGAACTGGCTTCTTCTGTCTTCTTTGGAAGTCTCTCCTTATGAAGAATGAAGCGTCATCATTCATTGCTGAGTTAGGAGTTCTAACTACTTCATTGTTGTTCACCATTTGAATATCCCATTCATGGGCATGAAGTTCGGCGAACAGTTCTTTGTAAAGGGATTTGTGAACTGAATCACTAAATCCGTTAGCCGGGATCGTTAACTGAAATATAAAAAATAAATTGCTATGCCTATGATTAATCCTAGCATGCTCCTATTAATTATGCATAAAGGGGGTTTTGCGGAATACCTGGATTGTAGAAACCTGAAGAACGAGTGTGCAGAGATTTGATCCTCGATTATTTTCCCGCGCACCAAGATTTATTCCTACCAGATTAAGGAATTAAATCTTTGAAATTAAAAGATAATTTTCAAAAACAAAGAGGGAGAGAAGAAAGAACACGATCCTCCTAATCTGATCTTTTGATTTGTATCCCTACTCTAATCTGAATATCAGGTGAAGATTCCCTTCGGATTCCTTACCAGGTTGAGAAGCAAAATTTCCTCCTTGTTCTCAAATCTTAGTCGATCACCACAGCTCCCAAAATACTGGTTTGCTGTGTTGCAACATATGATCATTGTGGTGTATTGTTTATTTTGATCTGAGAACTTGAGGCTTATTTATAGGAAAATATTGAACTTCTATTGGGCCTGAGTTTTCATGGGCCAGACCAGGGACCAGAAGGCAAATAGAAAATAAGGCCTATCAATTAATTAATTCCCATATTCAACCCAGAATATAATTAATTAATTAAATAATATTGATTCATTCCATTAGAGAATCAACACTATCCTACATATTTTGATACGATCCTTGCCAGGAAGGGTTAGATCGCAGCCCAGGAACTCGAACGAAAGGACTCAGACTCGATGCAGAAGCGAACGGAACACTGAATATGGAAGATCCAACACCTTTGGATTCGAAAACCCTCAAGTACCGTAGTCCAGAATATATTCTCCTACGACCCAAGAGGCGAATTGATCCAACACCGAAGGATATAAGCGAAGACACCACCAATGGATATGACTGTCAGATTGATTAGTCGAAATCGAAACCCTAAGGATGGTTAGGAATTTCGAAAATTGAGCTCTCAGAAATAAAGGAGAAAATCTCACAAATTTTATTAAACTGAAAACTGAATAAAATTGTCGAATACAAGGCCTATATATAGGCAAACTCAAATCCTAATAAGGAAATCAAATTCTAATCTAATAAGGAAATCAAATCCTAACTTCATAAGCAAATCAAATCCTAATCTGATAAGGAAATCAAATCCTAATAAAATAAGGAAATAAAATCTATATAAAAGATTATTAAAAACCCTAATATATCTAGAAGGAAATAAAGAAAAAAATCAAGAATAATTAAAAATAACTAAATTAAAACAACTCGAATTTCTTCAATTAAACTTCTTCTTTCAGGCTACCGAGATCTCCATCATTCCCCTCTTCTTCAAAAGGATTTGTCCTCAAATTCTCGTCGGTGCTAGATACTATTGACCATTGTACATCACCTTTAGTTGGCTTGTTTGGCGTATTATTATCTTCAAATACCAACAAATGTTTGGTCTCATGCACATTCTTTTTCAAACCAATGGTCCTCACAAAACTGAATTGATCTCTGGTCCTCTCAACCTTCTTCTCTACTGGCGTCATTAACTCTGACTCTGTCGTCTTCTGCACTTGACACTGGCTTTGGATTCCCATAACTGGAGTGTTAATGATAGTGAGTGCAGCCGGAACCTCGAATCCTTCATTGTCTTCCATATGACTCTCCAAGGGTGTAACAACTCTCACCTCCTCTTTTTTGGTCTCTTAAATTGACTGTATCGACTCAGATTGAGTTGTCACCACTACTTCACCATGAACCTCCAATGGTATCTGAACTGCTATATTGTCTTCCTCAATTTCTTGAACAGAAAGAGGCAACGACTGAGACTTAGTTTTCACCAACACCTTCTCCATCGCCTGCTCCACCTTTGACAAAAACGTATCAAATGGAGAGAAACTATCTGGTTGAGTCTCCCACTTTGCTTGTTTATATCTCATCTTTTTGCTGCCCAAATAATTATTTTCCAATGCATCAAGCCGTTGATGCAACATCTCCATCTCTGACCTCACCATCTTTCTAAAATCAGATTTCAAAAATTTCATCATATACCTCATCTGAATTCTAGCATCATCATCTAATTCCTCATATTCGATTTTAGACATTCTGCTCATGGAACGTCACAACAAAGTAATAGCACCTATAGATCTCGTCGAGACATTTCCGATAAGTACAATTATGCTGAAATTGGACACCTGTAGCAAAAGTTATGGCAAAAACAATTTCTATCTCTCTCTTTCCTTTATTGTTTTCTTTTTTTCTTTTTTTTAATTTTTTTTCACGAATTTTTTTCTCTTTTTTTTTTTAAATAAGAAAAATACCAAAATTGAACAAGAAAAATATGGATAAGGAAATATTTGAATAAGGTAATTACCAAATTGCTTGGTAATCAAGAAGGAAAATATGGAAAAGGAAATATTTGAATAAGGTAATTGCTACATTACTTGGTAATCAAGAACGGAAAATATGGATAAGGAAGAATTTTAATAAGGTAATAAAAGATAATGAAGGATTTGATATTATGGAAAGATTTGACTAGATATGGATGGAAAGATTTGAATAATTATGGTATGGTATTAATAATTCAAATCTTGACTAACAAGAACCTTAAATTAATGACTCAAAGACATGAAAATATACGAATCAAGAACAACACAAAAGACACGACAGGAAAGAAGATAAGACTTGATTTTTTAAAAAAAAAATTTGACACACTAAACACACGAAATTGAAAGACAAGGAAGAGGAAGGACACGACCTGGATATTGATACCAAAATGATACGATCCTCGCTAGGAAGGTTTAGATCGCAGCCCAGGAACTCGAACGAATGGACTCAGACTCGACGCGGAAGCAAAATTAACACTGAAGATGGAATGATCCAACACCTTTGGATTCGAAAACCCTCAAGTACCGTAGTCCAAAATATATTCTCCTACGACCCAAGAGGCGAATTGATCCAACAACAAAGAATATAAGCGAAGACACCACCAATGGATATGACTGTCCAATTGATTAGTCGAAATCGAAACCCTAAGGATGGTTAGGAATTTCGAAAATTGAGCTCTCAGAAATAAAGGAGAAAATCTCACAAATTTTATTAAACTGAAAATTGAATAAAATTGTCTAATACAAGGCCTATATATAGGCAAACTCAAATCCAAATAAGGAAATCAAATTCTAATCTAATAAGGAAATCAAATCCTAACTTCATAAGGAAATCAAATCCCAATCTGATAAGGAAATCAAATCCTAATAAAATAAGAAAATAAAATCTATATAAAAGATTATTAAAAACCCTAATATATCTAGAAGGAAATAAAGAAAAAACACAAAAATAATTAAAAATAACTAAATTAAAATAATTCGAATTTCTTCAATTAAACTTCTTCTTTCAGGCTACTGAGATCTCCATCATATTTACTACCACGTTTTGGGGTACGGGTTGCATGGGCTCGGTATATCCCCACATTTAAGGTTACAGACTTTCGTTAATTAATTTAAGCTCTAACAAGCCATTTAATTAATTAACATCTTATATTCCTGAGTCAATCCACTCAAACCTTTTTCACTTATGCTTGAACTTAATCAGCCTGCAGGACTTTAGCATAACGAACCTTTTGAGCTGCTCAGGGAATGTCACCATCCTATACTGGATGTGATTACCTAGTTCCAGTACCAGACAGTCATACACAAACTACTATCACCCAAGATACAGATATACAAGCTCAACTAGATCCTTTCACTGCAACTCAAAGTGACACACAATCTGCGTATACTTCTATACCTTCATATAGGCTTAGGATCTCATCAAGCCATAGAGATCTAGAATCTTTTAACGTCAGATAAAAGAATCAATCTCAACTTAGGTCCTTATCAATGTGTGCCCCACACCAGCATACCAAGCCATCCAAGATAAGATTCTTATTACTGCGTATGCTACAGCCTACACCAATAGTTTATCCTGGAACTCTCATAGCTGTGATAACCATTTATATCTCGCTAGGTCAAACGATCCATATGATCTTCCATGATCTACTACACACCGTATGATTTCCCTATTGACGAGATAAGAGGATAATTGCGTTTACGACACATGTTTGTTATTCAGACAGGAGATGACCATACAACATTTATGATTCCCAGTATATTAACCAATCGGCCTTGTACATAACATACCAATCATAATGCTTTCAGTATATAAATCCATCAATCTCCCACTTATATTCAAAGCATTATACAGGTGCTTTCTAGAGTAGAACACGTCTAAGCTAATCTAGCTATTACATCAATCATTCTACGTGGCTGGCTTTGCCCTTAGCCCAAGGTTACGTACATGCATCTCGTAGACTTTCTGAGGCAGAGCATTTCTGACTGGATCTATTAGATTATCTTTTGTATCTATCTTCTCTACTAGCACATCACCCCTTGCTTAGATTTCTCGTATAATATGGTACTTCCTTTCAATGTGTTTTGTTGCTCTGTGAGTTCGTGGTTCCTTTGAATTTTCCACAGCTCCCGAATTATCAAAATATACAGTGATAGTCTTGGAAGCTTATGAATCACGTCCAACTCCAGAAGGATGTTTTGAAACCATACCGCTTCTTTTGAAGCTTCAGAAGCAGCCATATATTCTACTTCAATGGTGGAGTCAGCAATGCACTTCTGTTTTGCACTCCTCTATGATATGGCCCCACCTCCTAATGTAAACACATAGCAAGAGGTGGACTTCTTATCGTCTCGGTCTGCCTGGAAATCCAAATCCGTATAACCCACAGGGCACAACTCCTCATACTGATAGATGAGACAATGATTTCTAGTCCTTTTCAAGTATTTGAGCATGTGCTTTACCGCAGTCCAATGCGCCTGTCGAGGGTTATACTGATATCTTGCTACCATGCCTACAACAAAATAGATATCTGGCCTCGTACATAGCATTGCATACATGAGGCTCCCAACGGCCGATACATACGGCACATTGCTCATCTCATCTTTCTCCTTTTTACCCCTAGGATGTATCCTGCCTCTCCAAGGTCCTTCATATGAAACTGTTCGGATAACCACCCCTTTATGCCGGATAATACTTCCAAATTATCGCCAAATAGGAGAATATTATCTACATAAAGTGAATGGAGCATCACACTTCCGCTGATACATAGACGATACACGCAACTCTCATTTGAACATTGTGAAAATCCATAAGATTTAATCACTTCATGAAAACGTAGATTCCATGACCGTGAAGCTTGCTTAAGTCCATACAGCGACTTCTTAAGCTTCCAAACCAAATGTTTTTCGTCTTTCCGCACATAACCTTTTGGCTGTTGTATATAAATGTGCCTACCTTCTTCAAGGTACCCGTTTAGAAATGCGGTTTTGACATCCATCTGCCAGATTTCTAGGTCCATGTGTGCTGCTATGGCTATGAGTATTTGAATGGACTTAAGCATGACTACCGGTGAGAACGTCTCGTCACAATCTACACCTTCTTTCTGACTATAACCCTTCACCACCAGCCTTGCTTTGAAAGCTGTAATTTCACCATTCACACCTTTCTTTCTTTTGTATACCCATTTGCACCCTATGGCTCGATAGCCATCTGGAAAATTAGTTTTCTGGTATACATCCATAGCCGTAAAGGATTCTATTTTCGAATCCATGGTGATCAGCCATTTGTCTGCATCTTTATCAGATACTGCGCCATCGAATGTCCAGGGGTCGGTATCATCTAGTCCGCTTTCCAGGATTAAGTCAGACGACTCTCCCACGAACATGTACCTTTCTGGTTGGTGGAAAACCCTCCCACTGCGACAAGGCGTCTGAGCCGTGTCAGTAGTTGGCACAGTACTCGTTGGTCCCATACCTTGCATTGTTGGCATTGTTGGTATTCCCTCACCTATTACATGTGGATTTACCACTACACTGGCTTTCCTGATGGAATTGCTTCCGTATCCCCAAGCTCTTGGAGGATAATTTCACTATTGGATCTGTGGTTTCTTACATATTCGTCCTCCAAGAATCTTGTGTTGGTACTGACAACCACTTTCTGATTCTCATGACAATAAAAGTAACCACCTTTCATTTGCCTGGGTTATCCTACAAACAACATCAGCTTACACCTACTTTCTAACTTATCAGGTTCCTTTGTCAGCACAAATGTTTGACAACCCCAAACCCTCACTCTGTTTAAACTTGGCTTTTGCCCATACCAGAGTTCCAGAGGCATTTTAGGAACTGATTTAGAAGGTACGAGGTTAAGCAAATAGGCCGCTGTCTCCAAGGCATATCCCCAAAATGAAATCGGCAAGCTTGCATAACTCATCAATGACCTGACCATTTCCAAAAGAGTCATATTTCTCCTTTCTGCTACACCATTTTGTTGAGGGGTTGTTGGTGCAGTCCACTAGGATGTAATCCCATTGTCTGACAGGTAGTGCAAGAACTCGTTACTGAGGTATTCTCCACCACGATCCGATCGTAGTATTTTGATAGTCTTGCCTAGCTTCTTTTCTACCTCAGTCCTAAACTCTTTGAATTTCTCAAAGCACTCAGACTTGTGGCGAAGCAAATAGACATATCCAAATCTTGAGTAATCGTCAATGAATGTGGCGAAGTACTCATAACCTCCACGAGCTTGCGTGGACATTGGTCCACATAAGTCGCAGTGGATCAATCCTAACACATCTTCTGCTCGAGATTGACTTGCCTTAAAAGGCCTGATCGTCATCTTTCCCTCTATACAGGATTAACAGATTTGATGCGGTACCATTTGGAAAGATTCCAAGAGCCCATCGAATGCTAATCTTTTAATCCTCTTTAGATTGATGTGACCTTGTCTCAAGTGCCAGAGATATGTTTGACCTTGTCTCAAGTGCCAGAGATATGTTTGATCCTCATTAGATTAAATGATTATTATTATTGGATGAGTTTGCAACATACACAGAATATTTATGCATAAAATCAATGATATAGAGAGAGTCAATCAATTTTCCATGACAGATAACACCGTTATTCCCAATGATAGAAACTCCACTATCAAAAATAACTAAAAATCCATCATTAAACAACTTTGAAACTGAAATCAAGTACCGCCAAAAAACCGGCACATATAAAACATCTCTCAAAATCAAAACATTGTTTTCAAAGCATAAAGTAAAATCTTCAATAGATACTGTTGAGACTCGCTCTCCGCTGCCCATTGAGATGGTAATCTCGTCATGTATCAGCTGCCTTGTCGGCATGAACCCCTGCAAAGTATAACAAACATTATCAGTAGCTCCAGTATCCACTACCCAAGAATGGGTAGAAACTGATGCTAAACATTTTTTCATTATAAATGCACATGACGTACCTTGTCTACCCGTGATAGGCACTAGACAATCTACTTCACTTCGCTTGCGTTTTCATGGCCTGGTGATGACTTCTGCCAGATCAACTTCATTTACTCTTTTAAGCATTTCTTTTGCTTCAGCAACTGCCTTGTCAAGAGCTGACAAAGTTGGAGCAAACTCAAATGCCATCATGACGGATTCCTCTCACAACAGGGCCCTGAGTAACTCATGAAGAGGAAACTCATGCCTGGCACCGAGAGATTTGATGAAATCATCATAAGAATCAGATAGAGAGTGCAGTACAATATTTATTTCTACCCACTTATTAATTCGTCTACCTCTCTTTCTGTATTTTCTCATGATTCTCATCAAACTGATGATGTGCATAGCCAACGAACTCCCTTCAGTCATTTTCTTGCAGACCAGGTCCTCCACAAGATTATAATTGACAGTTCGTCTCACCTTCCCATAAACTTTCACAAGGTCCCTCCATATCTCAACAGCAGTCCAGTATTTCTTGTACTTGAGCCTTAATTCTATAGACAGATTGTTCATGATGAAAAAGTAGGCAAAATCATCAAAAGCTTTCCATCTGTCATAGAACTCTCACTCATAACCAGTATATTGCCAATACTGAGGAGACAGTGGGTCCATGTAAAGCACATAGGCATGTTTTACAGTACAGAGTATTTCCATGAAGCAAAACTTCCTTTCAGGAAAATTCGGACCAGTTAAAGGGTTCGATGTTAAGAGGTTAATTACATAAGCAGTAGACATGTCTGAAAACAATAAATTAAAGCAGAAATTAAAACATAGTCGCAAATAATTGAAACAATTAAATATTGAAACCTTATGATAAAATAATATTAATGTTTCCTCCAATTTGCCTAAGTATTACTATTGCAAGCCACACATGTGGAAGTTTACAAAAAAACACTTAACCAGATTGCATCTTTCACTTATAGTCCTTTAATTCCAATCCATGTCCGGGTTCCTTAGACTAATGGAATTAATAATTGGAGACTAACTTAAGACCATATTATCCGACTGAGCAGACACACCACAAATGAGTTATACTCTGGACAATATCTAAGCTAGCTTACCACCACAGCCAACCGTCGAATATAAGGATCTATCATAATAGACCTGATCTCTTATAATAAGGTTGTCTCATTTAATTCAATTCCTAGGGAACTTATGAAAACTCCATACGCAAGCGAATGAGCTCCCACTTCTCACCTGAATTAAATGTTTGTTTTAAGGAATCCTATCTATTAGAACTTATGAATAATAAATTAAGTTAGCTACACATGTAGACGTTTACCTAATAAATTACCCACTTCCAATAAAGGATCGCTTTGTGGAGGTCTTATTAAATAAGCTTAGTAATTTTAAATTCATAAGGTTCAATTGCACAGATTATTTTATGTAGCCATAATTATAACATTGTTAAAATTCTATCATGCCATGCATGAACCCCGAATTTATAGTTATAATTAATTACATAAAATAAATCACACAATCATGCTTTTAAAGCTATAAATAAAAGCAATAAACGTGCTCATATTATCTACAATATGCTTGTATGTTGCGCAATTAATGTAAACACATATATCATGCGAAGACAAATAATAAGCAAACAAAAAATGTCCTCGTGGACTCATGATACGAAAATAAAAAATAATCTTATCTATTACAATTTGGAATTATTTCACAGATCTTCCACTGGGCTCCCACTACTTGGAATGTGATCTGATTTCATTTTGTGAAACTGGGACTCCAAGATTTGATCCATCAGAAAATTGGACAAGGCCAGTTAACCAGATCGCAGACCTAGGCACACATTGCAAGCCCGATAGCCGCAAGAACTTGGCTCGACGGGCCACTACCGGCGACCCGCTGCCACCACGAGGGCTGCCAGAATCGTGCAGTAGCCATGCATGCACATTGTATGGCTGCAGCTCGCAATCTACCTCCTCTGGTCATCGTCTCGTTCGCCTGCTGCAGCCCTGGCATGCACCGACTGTCGCCTGATCAACCAGTCACCATCTTCTCCACCGTCGGCCACCTTGGCTCGCCAGAAATGTGTAGGGATTTTCCGTGAACTGAATCACCAAATCCGATTAAGCATGACCAATCATGGGTGTTGAATACAATAACCAATTCACCAAACCCTAACATACTCCTATGAATTTAATGCGTGGATTAAGGGATTACCTTTATTCCGTAGAGTCTGATCCGGTCTTTCGCGTTTGAATATCCAACTTTAATTCAACCACGCAATTCAATTAAATCTTCGGAAAACGAAATTATCCAAACTAATTTCTGATTTAATTGATATAAAGAAAAACAGAAAAAGGAAGAAGTCTTGTTCTCCAGATCAGATCTTCAAATCTGTATCCCAATGCTGTTCAGATCTGCTACTGGTGAGGATTCCACAGATCTGTAATTGTGTAGGCCAGAGTCAAAATCCTCCTCCCTCTACACACCAGCGCCGCCGCCCCTCTCTCTCTCTAGGGTTTCAAACTGATTTGAATGTTCTGGTGTTTGTGAGAGAGAATTGTCTATTTATTGACCTAGGGCTTTAACCCTAATGGGCTATTGGGCCTCTTTTCAGTATTTTTAATCGGGCCAGGCATGGGACCTATCCAAATAATAAAGTGGACCTATAAATTAATTAAGTCCCATGTCCACAACCCAAGACACAATTAATTAATTAATGTTAATTCTTTTTCACCACAGAATTAAAACTTACCTACCCCTTTATTACCACGTTATTAGAACGAGCTGCATTTATCTTAGAATCCCCATATTTAAGGTTACCGGACATTCATTAATTAATTGGAGCTTCAGACAAGTTACCACATTTAATTAATATCGTATATTCCTGAGCAGTACCACTCAAACCTTATCACTCGTGCTTGAAGTTAATCAGCTTGCAGGACTTTGGCACGATGAACATTATTGAGCTCTTCAGGAAATGTCCCCATATTATTACTCGGATATGGTTGCCTAACTCCAGTCTCAGGCTGTACTACACAAACTTCTACTATCCAAGATGTGGATATACGAGCACATTACTTAGGTACTCCACCATGGCAAATCAAAGCAACAGTCAACTCGTGCATATCCCTGAACCATCGTTAGGGTTTGGACTCAATCAAGAATGAGATCTTGTATTCGCTGATGTCAGATAGACAAATATATCTCAATGTGGTCCAATCAATACGCCACCCTTGCGTACCAGCATATCAAGTAACCAAGACAGATTACTTCTTCCGACTATGCTGCATCCATTCAGACAGATGTATCCTCAATGCTGTCTCGATTGTGATAATATTTATGTCTCACTAGGTCAAGTGATCATACTGTCTTCTGCGATCTACAACACGCCGTATGATCGTTCCTATCGGTGAGACATGAGGATACCATTGTTACATGCATGTAAGTTTGTTTAACAGATAGGAGAAAAGTTAATTGTATACTCATAGTAATAAATGCTTACTGTATACAAAACCCAACAATCTCTCACTTATACTCAAAGTATTACAATAGCTATTACAGAGTATACAGTCCGTCTATCTACCCTGGCTATCTCGTTAACCACTGTCAGTAGTCGGCATCCACCTCAGACCCAGCTCATGAATATGTCTTTCGTAAGCATTCTGCGGCAAGCACTTTGTAAATGGATCAGCTAGGTTGTCTCTAGTGTCAATCTTCTTGATCAGCACATCACCCGTTGATATGATCTCTCGTATAATATGGTACTTTCTCTATATGTGTTTTCTTGCCTTGTGAGTCCGTGGTTCCTTCGAGTTTGCCACTGCACCGGAGTTATCACAATGGATTGTGATGCTCTTTGGCAAGCTCGAAATCACATCCAACTCTAAAAGGTAGTTCCAGAGCCATACCCCTTCTTTCGAAGCTTCGGAGGCGGCGACATATTCCGCCTCCATGGTGGAGTCAGCAATGCATTTCTGCTTTGATCTCCTCCAAGATACAGCCCCACCTCCCTGGGTAAACACATATCCTGAGGTCTATTTCTTCTCGTCCTGATCCCCTTGGAAATCCGAGTCTGTATAACCCACAGGGCACAAATCCTCACTTTGATAAACTAGGCAGTAATTCTTAGTTCTCTTCAAATACTTGAGGATGTGCTTTACCGTAGTCCAGTGTGCCTGTCCAGGGTTAGACTGATATCTCGCTACCTTGCCAACGACATAACATATATCTGGCCAGGTACACAGCATTGCATACATGAGTCTACCCACCGTAGAGGCGTATGGTACAAGACTCATCTCATCTTTCTCCCGCTGTGTCTGAGGACACTGCCCTTAAGAAAGATGAATGCCATGTCTGAAAGGTAGCATGCCTTTCTTGGCAAGTTGCATGCTGAACTGGGCTATCACAGTATCCACATAGGATGTCTGGGATAAGCTTAACATCCTTCTTTTACGATCTCGTAACACCTTAATCCCTAGGATGTACCCAGCTTCTCCCAAATCCTTCATTTGGAACTGTTTGGATAACCAACTCTTGATTTCCGACATCACTCCCTCGTTGTTTCCAAATAGGAGTATGTCGTCTACATATAGTGCAAGCAAAACCACACTCCCACTAACACAAAGTCGGTACACACAACTTTCGTTCTCCAATTGTGAAAATCCATAGGATTTAATCACACGTTGAAACGCAAGTTCCATGACCTCGAAGCTTGCTTAAGTCCATACAAGGACTTCTTAAGCTTCCAGGCAAGATGTTCTTCGCCCTTGCGTATGTAACCCTCGGTTTGCCACATATAGATGTCCCTACCTTCTTCAAGGTAACCGTTTATAAAAGTGGTTTTGACATCCATCTGCCAAATATCGAGGTCCATATGTGCAGCTATGGCGAGGAGTATATGGATGGACTTGAACATGGCTATGGGTGAAAAGGTTTCTTCATAGTCTATGCCCTTTTTCTGACTATAACTCTTTGCCACCAGCCTGGCTTTAAAAGCCATAATTTCTCCATTCGCTCCTTTCTTTCTCTTGTATACCCACTTGCACCCTATGGCTCTAAAGCCATCCGGCAGCTCAGTTTTCTGGTATACATCCACAACAGTTATGGATTCAATCTCAGAATCCATGGCGACATGTCATTTTTCAACATCCTTGTCCTGCACTGCCTCTTCATAAGTTAACGGGTCAGAGTCCTCATGTCCGTCTTCTGGGCTCAAGTCCGAAGACTCACCCACAAAAATATACCTTTCCGGCTAGAAAATAACTCTCCCACTGCGACAGGGCATCGGTGCTGTGTCAGTAGTAGGTGCAGTAACTTGTGGTTCTCCACCTTGCACTGAAGAACACGCCCGTGGTGCTGAACCTCTCACAGGTGCACCCACACTCGCACGTTCCCCTTCCCTTGGACTCGCATTCTCGTTTTCAATCTTGAAGAACGATATCACTCCTTGACTTGTGGTTTCTCACATACTTGTCCTCCAAGAATCTAGCGTTGGTGCTAACAACGATTCTCTGACTCTCGGGACAGTAAAAGTAACCACCTTTCGTTTGCCTGGGAGACCCTATAAACAACATTACTTTGGACCTGCTTTCTAACTTATCAGGTACCTTTGTCAGCACATGTTACGGACAACCACATACTTTGAACTTGCAAAAACTCGGTTTGCGACCAAGGAAGAGCTTAGCAGTTGTCTTAGGAACTGATTTAGAAGGCACCACATTCAATATATAAGCCGATGTTTCCAATGCATATCCCCAAAACGAATTGGGTAAGCTTGCATAGCTCATCATTGATCTTACCATCTCTAAAAGAGTTCTATTTCTGCTTTCAGCTACACCATTTCGCTGGGGAGTACCCGGTGCAGTCCACTGGGATGTAATCCCGTGATTTGACAAATACTGCAAGAACTCGTTATAGAGGTATTCGCCACCGTGGTCAGATCGCAGTGACTTGATAGTTTTATCAACCTTCTTTTCTACCTTAGCCTTGAACTCTTTGAATTTCTCAAAGCATTCAGACTTGTAGCAAAGCAGGTAAACGTATCCGTATCTTGAGTAGTCGTCAAATAAAGTGACGAAGTACTCATAACCTCCACGAGCCTATGTGGACATGGGCCCACATAAATAAGAATGGATCAATTCCAACACATCCTCCGCTCGAGACTGACTAGCCTTTAAAGGCCTAGAAGACATCTTGCCCTCGATGCAGGATTCACACACTTGATAAGGTACAGGTCGGACTAAGTCCAATGTACCGTCATTTACAAGTCGTTGAATCCGCTTCAAGCTGATGTGACCGAGTCTCAAGTTCCAGAGATATGTAAGATCCTCGTCAGAAGAAGCAAGTTTTCTCTTTCTAGGATTATCAATTTCGGATGAGTTACATGCAATACTTGCGGAAGACTTATGATTGCAGTTAATAACATAGAGAGAGTAATTAAGCATCCCTAGATAGATAACATCGTTATTACCAATGATAGAAACACCACTATCAAAAATAACTAAAAGTTTGGAAACTGAAATAAGTTTCCACCAAAAATCCGGCGCATATAAATCATCTCTCAGAGTCAAAACAGAATCATCAAAGTACAAGGTGAAATCTCCAATGGCAGCTACAGTCACTTGTGCTGCATTCCCCATCGAGATGGTAACCTTGTCATTCTTCAGCACCTTCCACGGTGTGAACCCCTGCAAAATGTAACAAACACGATCAGTAGCTCCAGTATCCACTACCCACGAATGAGTAGAAACCGATGCTAAACATGTTTCCGTTACATATGCAAATGGCGTACATTGTCCCTTGCTTACACATGCGTTCTGGCTTGAAGTGACACCAACCCTCTTCATCTCATTAGACCTCCTTTCACGTCTTCTGCGATCAATAAGATTCTTATACCCAGTATAAACCACATCTTTCAATGTGTTCAGATTGTGCACAAAATCCGATAACTCAGAATCAGATGAAGGTACGAAAGACTGTTCTGCCAGGAGATCAGTAAGCAACTCTTTGAAAGTATACTCACTACTCTCAGCTACATCTTTCTTAAAGTCATAGAATGAAAGCGGTAATAAGTTCAGAATTATATCGATCTTAGCCCGATCACTGATACATCCACCTCTATGTGTGAACCGATTCATGGTGTTATCCATCATCATCACATGTAATGTCACCGAACTACCATTAGCCATTCTCTTGCAGCCGAGGTCTTTCATGAGATCATAACTGATAGTTCGTTCCACTTCGCCATACGTAGCCACTAAGTTAGTCCAGATCACAACAGAGCTACAATAGACCATGTACTTGAGCCTCAATTCTCTAGACAGGTTATCCGAGATTAACTTGTAGGTAAAATCTTCAGATACCACCATCTATCACAAAATTCCTTCTCACGTCTAGAGACTTTATGGTAACGTGGCGCAAGTGGCTTCATAGTAAGAACGAAAATGTGTTTCTTAGACAGGAGGATATACTCAATGCAGTATCTCAACTCAGGGAAGTTCGGACCAGTTAAGGGATTGAGAGCAAGAATATGATCAATAGTAGACATAGACATATTTGAAACAATAAAGAATCTTAAATAAGAACATACATGCAGAACTTCAAAAACAAATGCATTGAAAACCTATTGATAAATCAAACAAAAATGTTTTCCACTAATAGCCCAAGAGATCCCACCGCAAGCTACACTCGTAGACGTTTATGATGTCACCCTCAACCAGAACAGCGGGTTTTAAGCCCCAATTCTTTAATTTCATACCTTTATACACTTGAAATTAATAATTAGTGATAAAACTTAGACCAAGCCATCTTTCAAGAACAGGGAAGAAGCAACTGCATCATATCCTCAGATGCTTCTAAGCGATTAACCACAACTCTAACTCCAGCCAAAAGAGATAGTTTAGCATGGCACGTAACCATACTGCACAGCCCTTAAAGATTTTGTTATCAAAAAGTTAAATCAATCCTAGAATACTTATGAAAGAGATCTACGCAAGCTACACTCGTAGACGTTTACGCAAAACCCTCCCACTATTCACATGATTTAAATTGTTTGTCTAGAAATCCCAACAACTACAACCCATGCACCTTCGAGAATTAGCAAGCTACACTCGTAGACATTTACTAAGACGAGAGATGCAATTAAAGCCTAAGACCGCTTTGTGGAGGTCTGTTGATTTTTAAAAAATCCGGTTAGTATTTTTGATTCAAAAGGTTTCTAAAATGCGCACACAGATAATTTCATCGTCATTATATTTTCCAAATTTTTGCATGTAATTAAACAAGCCCAAAAATTCCCAAAATATAATCCAACAAGAAATTAATCAAATAAGCATGCTTGTAAAGCTGTAAATAATAAAAGTAGTAAATCATGCTTTTCCTATTATCTACACATGCTTATTGCGCAATTAATAAATCACATATCATACGAGGACAATTAAGACAAACAAAAATTCCTCGTGGCCCCACAAAATAAGAAAATAAATCCTATCTTTCATTAATTTGAAAAAATAAATCTTTTGGATAATTCCAAATCTTTCTTCAAATCTTTAGGGCCTCGAAAACTTCAACCACCAAATCTTTTGGGATCTAGGGTTTTGTGATTTGAAAATTGGTCCCACAACTCAATTGCAAACCCAAAGGTTTACATCGGATTGGACCAACCATCAAAACACGAACCATTGCCGCAGGGGCAACAGCCGCCGACAACAGCCACCACCGCCGCCAGTGCCGCTGCCCTGCCACCGTCGCTGACCGCCCGATGCCTGCAGCCCGCGTGCGCCGTTGCCTGCCCGTGGCCGCACGCACGTGCAGGCCCAGCCTGCCACCATTGTTCTGCCACGACCGCACGCACGCGGCTGCCTATCGCCGCCGTGCGCGTCACCCTCGTCCCACCGATCTTCATCTTTTTCTTCGTCCCATCCTGTCCAGTTTACAGATTTGAAAAAAAAATACAGACTAAACTGTTACAATTTTTCCTATCAAATCTAATTACGGATTTTCTCGTGATTTTACAAAATAGATTTAATCCAAAGACGGATAAACCACCGTGGATTAAATCAGACGGGTTGCCACAAGGAACAAAAAACCATCAACGACAAATAAAATTCATACACGCATAATGAATAAATTGCGTTTAACAAAGCCATGAAATAGGTACTTGGCTCTGATACCAATTGTAGGAATTTTTCGTGAACTGAATCACCAAATTCGATTAAGCAGGACCAATCATGGGTGTTGAATACAATAACCAATTCACCAAAACCTAGCATGCTCCTATGAATTTAATGTGTGGATTAAGGGATTACCTTTATTTCGTAGAGTTTAATTCCATCTTTCGCATTTGAATATCCAACTTAATTCAACCACGCGATTCAATTAAATCTGCAGAAAATGAAATTTGCCAAACTAATTTCAGATATTCAGATCTGTATCCCAATGCTGTTCAGATCTGCAACTAGTGAGGATTCCATAGATCTGTAATTGTGTAGACCAGAGTCCAAATCCTCCTCCCTCTACACACCAGCGCCGCCGCCCCTCTCTCTCTCTCTCTCTAGGGTTTCAAACTGATTTGAATGTTCTAGGGTTTGTGAGAGAGAACTGTCTATTTATAGACCTAAGGTTTTAACCCTAATGGGCTATTCGGCCTCTTTTCAGCATATTTAATTGGGCCAGACCTGGGACCTAATGCAAATAATAAAGTGGACCTATGAATTAATTAATTCCCATGATCACAACCCACGATACAATTAATAAATTAATATTAAATCTTTTTCACCACAGAATTAATACTGACCTACCCATATACCACATTTTGAGAAAAGGCTGCATTTATCTGAGAATCCCCATATTTAAGGTTACCGTACATTCATTAATTTATTGGAGCTTCTGACAAGCTACCACAATTAATTAATATCTTATATTGCTGAGCAGTACCACTCAAACCTTACACTCATGCTTGAACTGAATCAGCCTGCAGGACTTTGGCATGATAAACATTATTGAGCTCCTTAGGGAATGTTCGCATCCTATTACTCGGAGATGGTTGCATAACTCCAGTCTCAGGCTGTACTACACAAATTGCTGCTACCCAAGATGCAGATATACGAGCACGTTACTTAGGCTCTCCACCATGGCAAATCAAAGCAGCAGTCAACCCGTGCATACCCCTGAACCTTGATTAGGGTTTGGACTCAATCAAGAACGAGATCTTGTATTCGATGATGTCAGACAGAGAAATACATCTCAATGTGGTCCAATCAATACGCCACCCTTGCGTACGAGCATATCAAGTAACCAAGACAGATTACTTTTTCCGACTATGCTGCAGCTATTCGGATAAATGTATCCTCAACATTGTCTCGGCTGTGATAATATTTATGTCTCACTAGGTCAAGTGATCATACTGTCTTCTGCGATCTACAATACGCCGTATGATCGTCCCTATCAGTGAGTGTTTGTTATGCTAGTAGCTATTATAATTATACGCAAGTGCACGTATGTCTAAACAAGTAATAAAGATCTAAGTCCAGATATCATACCCAAGGGACTGAAAGTGAGTCGTGCACATTTTGTTGCTTGTAAATTAATGGGGTTTTGTGATTTCTCCAAAATAAAATAACAAGAAAGCATATAAAATGAAACTGAGCAGAGCTAGAACAATTAATAATATCTCTTCCCACAAAATAATCATAAACTAATAGGATATGGTTTTAAAATCAATGATAAAATGCACTCAGGTTATTGACTTTTGATTATCTACTCTCCTATATGCTGCAACATTGCTCAGGCATCGACTTTGGTTCATGCAACCACACTCTTTTTTGTCTAGACTATTGTCATAGCACTAGATCTATGTTTTCTTGCTAACCTTCATATGTCTATGATAGATTTTGCCTTCAAACAAGCTATTTCAGAACAGGGGTTCTTGCAAGTATTAGATTCCATGTATTTGTACACTAGAGATCAAGATTGACAACGACTCCCTCATCCTAGATCTCCTCTCAGTCTCACTAGGTGAAATTTCTACCTGCCACCGTCGTGTTTAGGTAGACAAACAAACCAGAATCAAAATCAAACGCCAGATTTAATACGAGAACAACTTCAACATATATTCAAGAAGATAAACTAGTCAATAACCCGAGCTTAAAAGGTTTAGCTCATGCTTACAAAAGATTAAAAGCAAACGATATTCAAGTTCATATCTCCAAACATCAAATACGTAGAAATATTAAAGAAACTGCAAATAAAGATAAGCTATTCAGGATTGTTGCAACATCCACTTTTGATTCTCACGAACTCCCAGTTCTCTCTGCTCAAAATCCTATGCTGATACCTCCCTTCCAATTGTGTTCTCTGTGTGTGTTCTATCTCTCCTCTCTTTTCTGAAAATATCGCTCTTGTCTCCCTTCAGCTTCATCCCAGCCTTACACGTGGCTCCTCAATCTACCTCCCAGCTCTGACAGTTCTCCTGGGTGACACCTGTCCTACTTTTTGGGACAGGATCTGAAAAGTGCCGAGATCGTGTCTGCTATGGTCCCGAATATTCCTCACTAGAGTTCTTGTCATGCTTAACCTATGTTGTGACATCGTATCAACCCTTCATGCTCTTGTTATGCTCCAGCATAGTAAAACCTGTGATACTATTCAAACAATTCCTTCGCAAAAACTCGTAATTAACACAAGACTACATAATAAGACTAAATTTAGTAAACTAACCAATTAACCTATATTTTGCTAATTATCCTATAAAACAAGACTATTCTAAGACGTAATTAATTAAGTTTGACACAAAATAATAACTCTTTAAGAGAGTAATCAGTGAGACAGAAGGATATCATTGTTACGTGCATGTAAGTTTGTTTTACAGATAGGAGAAAATGCAATTGTATACTCATTGTAATAAATGCTTTCTGTATACAAAACCCAACAAAATATGCACGGATGCGCGGTGAGGGATTGCATCCGGCGACAACTCACAAACCCTAGTGTTTGCGCTAACATCGTCGCGCCACTCGTCCACCATCCGCCGCTGCTTCCACCCCCGGAGCCTTGTCGTGCCCCTGCCCCGCCGGCACTGTTCGAGGAGCACGAGCCTGCCACCGGTGAGCGCGCATGGTGCCTTCATGCGCAAGCAGAACATAGGGTTCCATCGTGTCGCGCGTAGCCCCATGCACCCAGGCCGCCACTACCCACCATCCGGCTGAGCCTCCGCCTCCCCGCATTGCCGTCTCGGAGCCACCGCACCACCCAGTCAGCCTGTGGCCGCGCGGCCACTGCTATGCGTGTGCACGCGCGCGGTGCTGAAATCCTAGGGTTTCGCACCCTACGCTGCCGTTGTGGCCCATCTGTGCACTGTTCGCCGCCGTGCTATTGCCACGTCGACCACCGTGCATGGTCTGCTACAATGCCACCGCCATCGTGCATTGTTTGTGCGACCCTTCGTTCTTCGTGTTCTTCATGTTCTTCGTGTTCTTCGCGTTCTTCATTCTCCATTTTACAGATTTAATTTAAAATTGAAAATTACATGGAAATAACATCCTAATACAATTTGGAAATTAAATCTAACCACGGATTTAACTCGTGGGTGAAAAACGAATCCTTATAAGAGGGCGGATTAACCCGAGAACCAAGAGGAAAAAAAACACATTCATACAATCCAAAACCATTCATGCATTCATTCAATAATAATTATCATGCAAATCATAGGCAATATTATTTTTCCCGACAGAGCCAATTAATTAACCTGGCTCTGATACCAATTGAAGGGGTTTGAGAACTGAATCACTTAATCCGTTAGCCGGGATCATGAACTGGAATATCAAAAATAAATTGCTATGCCTATGATTTATCCTAGCTTGATCCTATTAATTATGCATAAAGGGGGTTTTGCGGAATACCTGGATTGTAGAAACTTGAAGAACGAGTGCGCAGAGATTTGATCCTCGATCATTTTCCCGCGCACCAAGATTTATTCCAAACAGATTAAGGAATTAAATCTTTGAAAATTAAAAGATAATTTTCAAAAATAAAGAGGGAGAGAAGAAAGAACATGATCCTCCTGATCTGATCTTCTAATCTGTATCCCAACTCTAATCCAAATATCTGGTGAAGATTCCCTTCGGATTCCTTGCCCGGTTAAGAAGCTGAATTTCCTCCTCGTTCTCAAATCTTAATCGATCACCACAGCTCCCAAAATAATGGTTTGTTGTGTTGCAACATATGATCTTGTGGCGTATCGTTTATTTTGATCTAAGAACCTGAGGCCTATTTATAGGAAAATACTGGACTTCTATAGGGCCGGAGTTTTCATGGGCTAGACCAGGGACCAGAATGCCAATAGCAAATAAAGCCTATCAATTAATTAATTCCCATATTCAACCCAAAATATAATTAATTAATTAATATTGATTCATTCCACCAAAGAATCAATACTGTCCTACCTATTTGCTACCACATTTTGAGGTACGGGTTGCATGGGCTCGGTATATCCCCACATTTAAGGTTACAGACATTAGTAAATTAATTTAAGCTCTGACAAGCCATTTAATCAATTAACATCTTATATTCCTGAGTCAATCCACTCAAACCTTTTCACTTATGCTTGAACTTAATCAGCCTGCAGGACTTTAGCATAACGATCCTTTTGAGCTGCTCAGGGAATGTCACCATCCTATACTGGATGTGGTTACCTAGTTCCAGTAACGACATTCATACACAAACTGCTATCACCCAAGATACAGATATACAAGCTCAACTAGAGCCTTTCGCTATAACTCAAAGTGACAGACAATCTGTGTATACTTTTGTACCTTCATATAGGCTTAGGATCTCATCAAGCCATAGAGATCTAGATTCTTTTAATGTCAGATAAAAGAATCGATCTCAACTTAGGTCCTTATCAATGTGTGCCCCACACCAGCATACCAAGCCATCCAAGATAAGATGCTTATTACTGCGTATGCTACAGCCTACACCGACAATTTATCCTGGAACTCTCTCAGCTGTGATAACCATTTATATCTCGCTTGGTTAAATGATCCATACAACTTCCATGATCTACTACACACCGTATGATCTCTCTATCGACGAGATAAGAGGATAACTGGATTTGCGACACATGTTTGTTAATTCAGACAGGAAATGAACATACAATATTTATGATTCCCAGTATATTAACCAATCGACCTTGAACATAATATACCAATCATAATGCTTTCAGTATATAAAACCATCACTTTCAGTATTTTTAACCATCCACGGTCTTTAAACTGGTGGTTTTGCAAACCAATCTTTCTTTGGCATTCTCAAAAGAATTTTGGCGTTCATGTCAGCCACACTTTCTTCTTTTCGAAGATTTTTCATCTCGCTGACAATGGCGTTGAACCTTGCTTCCATTGATTTGATTGATTCGCCAGGCTGCATCTGAAAGGATTCATATTTGTCAGTGCACATTTGTTTCTTATTGCGCTTCATTGCTTCAATTTCCTTCGTGAGGTCATTTATCTAGTCCCATAAATCTTTGGCATGGTTGTTCTCTATGGCTTCATCCATGAGAGATTCTGGGAGAGATTGCATGATAATCTCTTGTGCGATGCGATCAAGCTGATGACGTTTCTTGTCTTCAATTGTCCATTCTTCCAGTGGCTTACCTACCATTTGGACACCACCTTGGCCATCTTCTCCTGTGAGCTGGATATTAATCTTCTGGATCTTCAGAGGTCCATTCTTCAAAACTTCATCCTGTTGGGATTGTATACAGAAAGCATAAATGATTAAGTGTTTGTATATTAGCCTTCATTTATGTGTTGCATCAACAATTCTCGCTATCTGATAAATGTGAACATATAACGAACTATAATATCCTTTTATCTCGTTGATAGGGATGACCATATGGTGTGTAGGAGATCACAGAGGATCATATGGTTCGTTTGACCTAGCGAGATATAAATAGAATCACAGCTGAAACAGTCCCTGGATAAGTTGTTGGTTTAAGTTGCGACACATCGGTTCATAAGTGGGCTTATTCTAGCTACTTGATCTGTCGGTACATGTTTATGTATTGATGGGATCAACAGTGTGATGTGCCATTCTCATTGAAATATGAATGAGCCAGATCCCTAACATACTTCCTATGATCTTAAACCTTACTGAAGGATGAGGGGCACACACGGATTGACCACACTTTGATCTGCTATGGTGGCGAGTCTTACATGTACTCTTATACCTGCACTTTGGGTGTTGGCAATTTGTGTGGGGTCTGCTTAGGCTGGATGTATAGGTAAGCATATCCGTTTCAGGATGGTGACATTCCCTGATGAACTCACCAAGGTTCTTCATGCTAAGTCCTGCAGGCTGAATGATTTATTGAAGCATAAGAGAAAAGGAGTGAGAGGTATTAATCAGGAAATAAGATATTTATTAATTGTGGTTGATTGTCATAAACCAAATTAATTAATGAATGTCTAAAACCTTAAATATGTGGATCATGTTAGTTTAATGCAACCCATTCCTAATAATGTTGCAATAAAGGGGTGAGTCAGCATTGTTACCATGGTGAAGGTTAAAACAATGTTTTATTAATTAATTATGTTCTGGGTTGAACAAGGAATGATTAATTAATAAAGAGGCCCCACTTTATTATTTGCATTTGAACCCTGGTCTGGCCCACAAACTGCTCAAGCCCATTAGAGTTAGGGTTTCTCAAAACCCTAACACTATATAAAAGATTTCTCTCTTGGATCAGAGTAACCACTTTAGTATACAATTTAATATTCAAATCAGAATATTGAGTGAGATAGAGAGAGAGATCGGCGGTGCTTCAGGGGGAGGATTTTCTGATCAAATCCTCTGGCTTCCTGATTCAACTTGGTAGATAATCCTCACCAGATTTCCAAGGAGCAAGGGAACAGATCAGAAGATCAAATCTGTAGGAACACAATCAAAGAAGGGTTCCATTATCCTTCAGATTTACCTTCATCGTTCGTTCTCTGATCTGGATCTGTAGATCAAATGATTGAAGATCAGGTATTCTCTTGAATCCACCCTATGCAATTGATTATTGTAGACGCATAAATACGGTGGCATGGTTTATTTAATTGAATTTGTTTTTGATATCCTAAGAACGGTCCTGCGAATTAAATAACAATTGGTATCAGAGCCAGGTTCCAGTTCTTAGGCCCTATCCTTGATAAATTTAATTAAATAAATTTATATGATCATGGATGGATTTAAATTGTTGTGGATGGTTTTTGTTCTCGTGGCCTTCTCATTTTTGGATCTGTTTTTTCACCACGAGAAAATCCGTGGTTAGATTTGATAGGGAAAATCATTGTAATAGATTTAGAATTTTTTTTTATTTTTCTTTCAAATATGTAAAAGTGGATCCGGAAGATAAGAACGAGAATTGACGAACAAAGAGCAGAACAAGATGGACGTCGACGATGGCGGCGGCACACGGCAGAAAATGGTGGTGCACGGCAAACCCTAGGGTTTGGCCGTGCGCGGCTGGGCCGAATTCCTCCACACACGCATGCGTTCAACCAGGCTTCAGGCGGCGGCCAGCCGTCAGGGCCGTGCAGCAGGCGGAGGCGGGCAGCAGACGGCGGCAGTGGCAATGTGGGTGGCGGCTGCATGCGGCTGCAACGCTAGGGTTGCACCATATGCGGCTGGGCTGCGCCCTATGTGTGTCGCGGTTGCTCGGCCGCTTCCCTCGCTGCATGGCCGGCTGGCGACGATGGCGACGGTGAGCTGGGGCAGTGGCGACCTCCTGGCGACGTGAACCAGCCGTAACCGGCGGCTGAATGTCAACAGTGACGGTGGACTGAGAAGCAGCGGCCGAAACCCTAGTTTCAAACTTGGGTTTCACTACTAGGGTTTTGATACGGGCCCGTTGACCCGATGGCAGTCCGCATCTCTGAAACCCTAATTTCAGCCCAAGTGTTGCAGATTAAGATTAAAGAGTGGTAGCCCAACTTAAAGATCTGTAATCAAATTAAATCTTGTAATAGTTAGATTTAATTTTATTTTTCAGTTGTAATCGCATCTGAGGGGCCACGAGAAATTTTATTTGTTCATTTAATTATTTCTCGTACAGATGTGATTTATTATGTGCGCACTAGTAAATAGAGGAAAGCATGCCTATTTGCTTTAATTATTTACTTCTATAAGCTTGTTGCAATTTAATTTTTGAGCATGTCTTATGTGATTTATTTTATGTTTTAAATAATGTTTATAAATTCCGGGATCATATTAGTTTATGATGGAATTTTGGGTGTGACATTATTTTTGGGAACATAAAATAGTGTGTGCGCATAAAACCTTTAGAATTAAAAATACTAAGCTGGATTTTGGTTCTTTTCTAACCAAAATCATTAGACCTCCAGAAATACGACTTCTCATTGGAAGTGGGGCATCTCGAAGTGTAAATGAGTACTCGGGTAGCTTACGTTAAGGGTCCCTTACCAGTTCTAATGCGATGAGGTTTCCAAAATAAAACATTTATTTTAAGATGAGAAGTGGGAGCCTCTAAGCAATGACTACTCGGTAACTAGCATTGAGACAACTTTCACAACTCTAAGATTAATTTAAATGGTATAACAAAGAATGTAAAGGGCATGCGGTATGGGTCCAGTACGTATGCTAAATCGTCCTTTTACATTCGGAATTAGGATTGTGGTTATTTTGGCTTAGATGTTGCCTGGAGTATAACTCATGAATGATATCCCTGCTCCGGATAGGTGAACATGATCTTGGGATCTCCAATATTAATTTCTTTTGCTTAAGATACCTAACATGTTAAGAAATTAACGGATCAATTTGGTCTGGTTGAGCGTTTTCCGTAAACATCTACTCAAGTAGCTTGCGGTGAATTAGCTTGGGCAATTGGAGGAAACAAATTGTATTTTTTTTAACTAAAGGTTACTATGCATATTTGTTTCAATTGTTCTGTTGTATGTTCTTAAATAATCTCTTTATTCATTTTCAGATATGTCTATCATTATTCGTATTTTGGCACAAAATCCCTTGAAGGGTTCTAATTTCCTGGAATGGAAATGGCTCATGGAGCGATGCATGTTTGCTACACAGACTAGTTTGTGCTACTTGTGCCTCGTCCAGCTGTACCTTTCATTGGGTCCTCAGATTCCTCTAGGAACTCTTTTAAAAAATGGATGGCGAGCAACGATAAGTTATTATCAATGCTCAGGTCATCCATGATTGAGGAGCTCCAGCTCAAGTATCAGTATTGTACTGATGTAGTTGAGATTTGGAGAGATCTGATTATGACTTATGGTAAGCTTGGACACACTACCAGTGCCGAGTTTATAATGAGAATTGTGAACTGTAAGATGTCACAAGGTGGTAATGTTAGGGAGCATGTGCTACACATGGATCACCTCAGAAGATTCTATATCTTACATGGTGGAAATATGAATGATCAGTTATTCACTGATGTCATATACGTCTCTCTTCCAGAATCATTCTATGACATCACCTCCATAGTCGAAGACAAGGTGTTCACTCTCGATCAATTGATCAGTTTCTTGGAGGCTGCTCAAGAGATCAATGACTCCTTGTCTGCTGTTGTGCTTGACTATCACTTTCCACTTCCGAGTGTAGAGGATGTGAGCATGAAGGAATCAACTAGTGATGTTCCTATAGAAAGATTTGGAGGCAAAGTTTACAAAAGAAAGGTTTGTTCTGCATGCAAAAGGAAAGGTCACTGTAAAGTAAATTGTCTGGTGTTTGTCACCAAGGGACGAGGTACGTCATCTTCTGCAATAGTCATTGAAACATGTTTAGCATCAGTTTCTATCCATTCGTGGATAGTGGACACTGGAGCTACTAATCATGTTTGTTACTCTATGCAGGGGTTCGAGCTGACTAGAGAGCTTGAAGATGGCGAGGTTACCATCTCCATGGGAAATGCTGCTAGAGTCTCTACTGCAGCAATTGGAGATGTTATTTTATGTTTTGGGAATAATGTTTTAACACTAAGAGATGTTTTGTTTGTGCCGTCTTTTCGGCGAAACTTGATTTCAGTTTCCAAAATTTTTGATGATGGATTTTCTGTTATTTTTGGTAGAGATGTTTCTATCATGAGAAATAACGTTGTTGTCTGTCATGGGTCACTGAAAGATTCTCTTTATGTTATCACATGTTCAAACAAACCTACAGTGAAAGAGGCATATAATTTGTCTAACCAACACAAAAGAAAATTTTCTTCTAGTGAGGATGTAACATATCTTTGGCACTTGAGACTCGTTCATGTCAATCTTAAAAGAATCAAGAAACTCGTTGATTGTGGAATTATGGACCCAATCCAGGTAGTTCCACATAGAGTTTGTGAATCTTGCATAGAGGGCAAGTTGACGACAAGGTCTTTTAAGGCAAGTGAGTCTCGAGCAAATGACTTGTTGGATCTCATCCACTCTGATCTGTGTGGACCTATGTCGACACAAGCACGTGGTGGGCACAAATACTTTGTCACCTTCATAGATGACTACTCTAGATATGGATTTGTTTATCTACTTCACTACAAGTCTGAATGCCTTGAGAAATTCAAGGTATTCAAAGCTGAGGTAGAGAAGAAGTTAAACAAGACCATAAAGACACTGCGATCTAATCGTGGTGGGGAGTACCTCAGCAATGAGTTTCTCTAGTATCTGGAAAATCAAGGGATTACTTCCCAGTGGACCGCACCTGGCACCCCTCAGCAGAATGGTGTAGAAGAGAGAAGAAACAGAACTCTGTTAGAAACGGTTAGGTCAATGATGAGTTATGCCAGCCTGCCCATTTCCTTTTGGGGGTATGCACTAGAAACAGCGGCGTACTTGATTAACTTAGTTCCTTCTAAATCAGTTCGTAAAACTCCGATTGAACTCTGGTATGGACATAAACCTGTGATGTCCAGATTAAGAGTGTGGGGTTGTCCAGCATACGTGCTGAATAAGGAAGCTGACAAATTAGAAGGAAGGTCTAAGTTAATGTTGTTTGTGGGCTATCCCAAGCAAACAAAGGGTGGTTTCTTTTATGATCCAGATGACCTGAAAGTCGTTGTGAGTACCAACGCAAGATATCTGGAAGATGAATTCATAAGGAACCACAAGACCAAGAGCGAGATTGTACTTTAAGAAATTGAAGAGAACAATTCAAATCCATCAGGAGAACCCCGTGGCAACCTGAGCATACCTAAATTGGGTATGGAACCAGGTGCACGGCCGCCTGTGCAAGATGGTGAATCACAAGTGATTGCACCAGACACAGACACATTAAAGGGGCCTCGTCGTAGTGGGAGGTTGTCTCAGCAACCTGAGCGGTACATGTTCGTAGGAGAGTCTTCAGACTTAATTCCTGAAGAGAGACTGAACGATACCGACCCATGGACATACGATGAAGCTATGAGAGACAAGGATGCTAATCAGTGGCGAAAGGCCATGGATTCTAAATAGAATCAATTACAGCTATGGATGTGTACCAGAAATCCTTGCTGCCAGAAGGTTTTGAGACATAGGCAGTAAGTGGGTATACAAGAGAAAGAAGGATTCGAGTGGTAACATAACGGTGTTTAAGGCCAGGCTGGTGGCGAAAGGTTATAGTCAAAAGGAAGGTATTGACTATGATGAAACCTTCTCACCAGTAGCTATGTTAAAATCCATTTGTATACTTCTATCTATAGCAGCACATATGGACTTTGAAATCTGGCAAATGGATGTCAAAACCGCGTTCTTGAACGGGTACCTTGAAGAAGGTCATGACATCTACATGGTACAACTAGAAGGGTATGTGCAAAAGGATCAAAAGAAGCTTGTCTAGAAGCTCAAGAAGTCCTTATATGGACTTAAGCAAGCTTCAAGGTCTTGGAACAAACGTTTCGATGATGTGATCAAATCCTATAGATTTGCACAATGCAAAAATGAAAGTTGTGTGTACCGTTTATATGTCAGTGGAAGTGTGGTTTTTCTTGCACTTTATGTAGATCACATTCTTCTATTTGGAGACAATGTGGAGGTGTTATCAGGTATAAAAGGTTGGTTATCCGAGCAGTTTCAAATGAAATATCTGGGTAATGCAGGTTACATCCTTGGGATCAAAGTCCTACGTAATTGTAGGAAAATGATGTTGAGCTTAGCCCAGGGTGCTTACATTGATATTGTGTTGGCTAGTTTTAGCATGCAGAATTCCAAGAAAGGCTTCTTGCCTTACTGTCATGGAACACGTCTTTCAAAGTCACAGTGTCCTGTGACAGAGAAAGAGAAGAATAGGATGTCTTTAGTACCATATGCTTCGGCAGTGGGAAGTCTCATGTATGTTATGCTTTGCACAAGGCCAAATATCTGCTATGTTGTTGGCATGACAGCAAGATATCAGTCCAATCCCGGGCAGGCGCATTGGAATGCGGTGAAACACATTCTTAAGTATCTGAGGAGAACACGAGACTTATGTCTTGTATATCAGTGTGAGAACTTGTGTCCTGTTGGATATACGGATTCGGATTTCCAGGCGGATCAAGATGAGAAAAGATCGACCTCTGGGTATGTGTTTACCGTGGGAGGAGGAGCTGTATCTTGGAGGAGTGCGAAGCAGAAGTGTATCACAGACTCCACCATTGAAGCTGAATATGTAGCAGCTCAGAGGCAGCAAAGGAAGGTTTATGGTTCTGGAATTTCCTCCTGGAGTTGGATATTGTTCCGAGCTTGCCTAAGACAATCACAGTATACTGTGATAACACTGGTGCAGTGGCAAATTCAAAGGAACCCAGAACTCACAAGGCGTCAAAACACATTGAAAGAAAATACCACATCATACGAGAAATCATAGCAAGAGGCGATGTGCTAGTTCTAAAGATAGATACGAAAGAGAACCTAGCTGATCCATTTACAAAAGGCTTGCCTCAGAAGATCTATGAGGAACACGTTCGTGATCTTGGACTGAAGATCTGAGGCTGGACATCCAATGTCCCATTTTGTAATAGCTAGATTGAATAGACACACTTAATACTTTGTAAAAGTAATGGTATTATGCTTTGAGTATAACTGGGAGATAGTTGGGATTGTATACAGAAAGCATAAATGATTAAGTGTTTGTATATTGGCCTTCATTTATGTGTTGCATCAACAATTCTCGCTATCTGATAAATGTGAACATATAACGAACTATAATATCCTTTTATCTCGTTGATAGGGATGACCATATGGTGTGTAGGAGATCACAGAGGATCATATGGTTCGTTTGACCTAGCGAGATATAAACAGTATCACAGCTGAAACAGTCCTTGGATGGGCTGTTGGTTTAAGTTGCGACACATCGGTTCATAAGTGGGCTTATCCTAGCTACTTGATGTGTCGGTACATATTTATGTATTGATGGGATCAACAGTGTGATGTGCCATTCTCATTGACATATGAATGAGCCAGATCCCTAACATACTTCTTATGATCTTTAACCTTACTGAAGGATGAGGGGCACACACGGATTGACCACACTTTGATCTGCTCTGGTGGCGAGTCTTACATGTACTCTTATACCTGCACTTTGGGTGTTTGCAATTTGTGTGGGGTCTGGATGGTGACATTCCCTGATGAACTCACAAGGTTCTTTATGCTAAGTCCAGCAGGCTGAATGATTTATTCAAGCATAAGAGAAAAAGAGTGAGTGGTAATAATCAGGAAATAAGATATTAATTAATTGTGGTTGATTGTCATAAACCTAATTAATTAATACATGTCTAAAACCTTAAATATGTGGATCATGTTAGTTTAATGCAACTCGTTCCTAATAACGTGGTAATAAAGGGGCGAGTCAGCATTGTTACCATGGTGAAGGTTAAAACAATGTTTTATTAATTAATTATGTTCTGGGTTGAACAAGGAAGGATTAATTAATAAAGAGGGCCCACTTTATTATTTGCATTTGATCCCTGGTCTGGCCCACAAACTGCTCAAGCCCATTAGTGTTAGTTTTTCTCAAGACCCTAACACTATATAAAGGATTTCTCTCTTGGATCAGAGTAGCCACTTTAGAATACAATTTAATATTCAAATCAGAATATTGAGTGAGATAGAGAGAGAGATCGGCGGTGCTTCAGGGGGAGGATTTTCTGATCAAATCCTCCGGCTTCCTAATTCAACTTGGTAGATAATCCTCACCAGATTTCTAAGGAGCAAGGGAACAGATCAGAAGATCAAATCTGTAGGAATACAATCAAAGAAGGGTTCCATTCCGCTTCAGATTTAACTTCATCGTTCATTCTCCGATCTAGATCTGTAGATCAAAAGATTGAAGATCGGGTATTCTCTTGAATCCACCCTATGCAATTAATTATTGTAGACGCATAAATAGGATGGCATGGTTTATTTAATTGAATTTGTTTTTGATATCCTAAGAATGGTCCTGTGAATTAAATATCAACTCATGTTGTTAGTAGTAGACTCGAATCCTACACGTCCATCTCTGGATGCTGAGCTCTTAGTTGGATGAGACACCTCTTCTTCCATACCGCGAACTTCTCCGGCTTGTACTTTGGATGAGACACCTCATCATTATCTTAAGATAATCTGCTCATTAATCACACTGAACAAACAAGTAAGAGTGCAAGGAAATATGGATCTGGTCTTAAGCGACTCAAAACAGGACATTCTAGAAAGACCGACCTGCTCTAATACCACTTGTTGGTCCAAGATCAGAGTACGAAATAGTATGACGCAAAAGTATAAGAACAGTTATTTGCACTCTTAAAACAAGTAGTTCAGTTTGAAACTGGAGATTCAGTTTTTATAAGCAGTTCAAAAGAACAATTTGTGTTAGCCAGCAGTTTATAGGTAGACAGTTTACAGTTATATGCAGCAGTTATACGCTTCAACACTTTTAGAGAAGTGTTGAAGGTTTCAAAATATAATTGAAAACTGTATGGTGCGTAAAGTAAGTAAAACTGTAAATGAGGCAGGATAGTTATAGCGGTTCGGAGCCTTAAGTCCTACGTCCACTCTTCAGAAATTAATCTGATAATTCACTAAGTAATGAAGATACAATCCTCAAAATCTATAGCCAAATGTTGTGAAAACCACCGTCCACAGCAGAATGGATCACTCGCCCAGGAAGTCGATCTTCACGCCTTCTTCAGTTCCTCAAAGCCAGGTGGCACCTTGAAGTCTTCTCTGAACTGGCAGTAGTAGGAAATGGATTGAGGACAAACCTCCATTCTCCTTCTCCGGTGGGTGGATGGTTGAGTTCTTCCAAGAATGTACGCTGGTTGGCAAAAGCCCGTAAGAACCTTCTTCTGCTTAGAGAATCAGGCTGCTGTGTTCTTACTTGAAAACTAAGAACACCAAGAAAATAGACTAAGTCAAAAGACTTAATCCTCGTGTACACAAAAAGTCACACGGTGAATCTCTAAAGATTACTTAAGCAATAATGCCTCGTGTTAATTAAATAAACCACGGAGTTAATGTCTTCTTTCTTGAGAGCTTTAAATGCTTGAGCTTTGAATTCGGCAGACTGACGGCAAGGTTTTTAAGTGTTGAATTTGTGTTTGTTGTCTCTCTGGTCTCTGCTATTTATGGTGGAAGATTTGAAAATAGCCGGCAGAGACAACTCGAAGGATGCCCAATCAATGTCCATCCTTCTCTGTAAAGTAGACCTGCTCCTCTGCCTTTTATGAATCACTGCCATGCTTTTTGCAGGGTCAATTTGTACTTGTTGTGTTAGACGCCGAACAACGTTGTAATTCAGTCACAACTTAGTGTATCTTCCTTCCTTATCATTGACTCTTCAGTGCTCTTTTATGACTGATCGACATCTTGCTTTTCACATGTTTCTTTGATGTGAATCTTTCCTGGTCTGAAACTATGAGCGCATCTCGACAGTTTTCTTATGAAAACTGTGTCCCAGTTTTCTTTGTTATACGATCCTTGACAGTTTAAAAACTATCTGCACAGTTTTCTCATCTGGACGGCTTCTACTTCAAAAATTGTTCCACCGTTTTTGACAGTCTTCTTCTCCTAGACTATAACAACTCGATCATCCTATACAAGGATTACATGAGGTAATAACTCTAAGGCCTAAACTTTGGTACACAGTTTTGACACATCAAAACATCAAATTAAAGGTGGGATTTCTACATCAATCCCTAACAGATGTTGTGTCAGCCAACTACCTCCAAAGGTAAAGGCATTTCAGCTAGTAACCTCTAAACAAGGCTCGCAATCAGCTCTTTACAACTCGATAGATCCTAATACAAGACATTACAAGTTTGAACTAATCCTAGCTAGAGCCACACTAATTGGTGGTTCGCTTGACACATCAAAACAACATAACAATAAAGGAATTTCTAATAATAATTCCTAACATGGAGATCTGAGATAGTGTGAGTAAGCTCATCGTCGGTTGCTATTAGAGCCCACTGGTTGTCGCCATCATCATCATCTTAGATTGTTACCATAAAAGCAAGCAATACTTCTTCTTCCAACTCATCATTTGAGCATCAAGATCCATTGTCATAGTCGGGGATGTTTGGAACCTCCGTTCTAGATAACATAGCCTTTTCAATGGCCTTTGAGGCTCTCATCTCGAACAACTTCCTTAGTCTCTCTATTTTTTCTTTGACCACACAGTGACATTCATACTTGAGATGATTGGGAGACTGTCACTCATATCTAGTTATTTGGGGACGCTTGACAAAGCTTTTTCCCCTTGACTTAGAGACATCAGTTTTTGCCTTTGATTTCTCTAACATCTTGGAGATTCTCATCATCTGCTCTTTTAGCTTTTCGATAGAGCTATCTTCTTCTATCTTTAAAGAAGTGGATGGCTCCGTTCCTCTACTCTAGTTAGATTCTGTTGGCTTATCCGACTGGTACGACAGTCCCTTTGATTGATAAGGTTTGTTTGGCCTTCTAGTATAATCCTTCTTCACAAAGAGAGCGACATCCTCAAGATTTTTGCTGAGTCAACTAGTAGGCTTGGAAAACTCATTGTTGTTCAGCATTGTGATATCATATTCGTAGGCTTGGAGCTGAGCAAATAGCTCCTTGGTCGGGATCTAAGATAAATCATTCTCGTTGAGACTAGTAACCTTTACAAGCCAATCCTCTTTGGGCATTCTTGACACAATTGAGTTGAACCTTGCTTCTAAAGCCTTGATGCTTTCTCCAAGTAGCATTTTGAAGGACTCGTACTTGTCAATTTAAACTTGTAGCTTGTTGTATCTCATCATATCAGTTTCCTGGCACGGACTCGCCAGATAGTCCAATACTTCCTTAGCGCTCTCCAAGTGCACAACCTCTTCAATTAGGCTCTGGATCAGGGTCGAGTAGATGATATCTAGAGCCTAGTAGTTCAACTGGTCACACCTCTTGTCCTCAACTGTCCATTCTTCTGGTGGCTTCTCAAACATCTCATGTCCATCTTCTCCACTGCGACAGTGTTGACTTTTAATATCTTGATGGGTTCTTTGGTCAACACGTCACCCATCTCTTGGTGTTGGCTCCTTAGGTGGATGAGAACTTACTTCTTCTTACTCACATGCATTTTTACGAAAAGATGAGGAAGTTTTGTAGCATTCATCATTATTCTCTTTGGTAAAAACCTGCTCGCTAAGAAAAAGATCAGAAGGAATGGATCTAGTCCAAACCAACTCAAAGCAGTCAGTCGTAACGACTAACCGCTCATATGACAGTTGTTGATCCCGAATCAGAGAACTTAAGATGCAGTGGATGAGCTCCAAAAGTGGTTTGTTCTATAACCAGCTTCCTTATCGTAAACTTGTTAAGACCAGTTATCTTCAATTCAGAAAAATATACACAAAAAACTTAGCAAGTTGTTGAGTTTAAAAACAAATGTAAAAACTAGCAAGACAAGTAAATGATAAGGATATTTATAGTGATTCGGAGTTTTAAGTCCTACATCCACTCTTCAACCACAAGATGTTGGAATTCACTAGAACAAGTTTACAATGATGATGTAGCTTTTGCAGTCGCGGGTAGCTCTTCTGTCCATTGGTTGTATGCTCACTCACCTAGTCCACCTTCCACTTGTTCGCTCAACTTGATGTGTGAACACGTTACTGGCCTCATATTCTTACTTAGACTGTAGGAACACCAGAAGATAACTCTAGCAAGGATGCTAAGAATCTCGTGTTCTGAAAATATAGTGAGTTACGAGGGCTTGAGAGCTTTGAGAATGCCTTGAGTTTTTGTAGAGCGTAACTTCGATAAATCCAGTAACCTTGTTTTCGTGTTCCTTCTCCTCCATTTATAGGCGCGACCTCCAAATATTTGAATTGTAGCCGTTTGAGACAAAACCCAACCGACCAATGGGATGTTCTGACACACCCAGCATATCTGCATTGCAATACCATACGGAGTACTATGGTAGGTAGACTTTTCTACTTTGTGTCAGAATTACTCTTTCTCCCAATTAATCTTAGGAATCCAAACTGATTGATTCCTAAGACACTTGACCTTTTGTCTCTAAACGATGCTGACTTGCAGATTCTTTCACCTTTAAGTCTGCTTTTAAAAGCTCACGACTGTTTTTATCCTCTTGTCTCTTTGTAAGTTTGGTCTCTCAAGTTTCTTCACTTCGGCTCAAGGAAACTGGTGGATAATCTCCATCTCTGGTAACTTGCAAGTTTCCAGTTGCTTCATGCGAATTAGTTCTCTTTTAGTCCGAGACTCCAAACTGGTGAGTGAGTAAGCGTCTATTACAACTCGATAAACCTAATAAGACTTACAAGTTTGAGCTAACCTCATACATAGAGACTGTCAGTTCTATACATCATAACTAACGACTAATTGGTTTGACACATCAAAACAAAATAAAAAATGAGAATCTCACTGTAATTCCTAATACTAACTTAATCAAGTTTTCGTCGAATCTAAACTGACTTTCTGAATTATATTTAAAATATTCATTATTTTATTTAAAAATTATTTATTCCAAAAATAATATTATATTCGTATCCAAACTCAATTTTTTCTTAGAACTACAAAGATTTATCATACTTGTTATTCTTAAATTATGTAAATATTAATTTTATGAATATAATAACTTTTAATTAATTTTAGATAACAAGCTTGCCCAAGAGTCGAATGCTATAAAGTTCAATTTTATTTGTTTAATAAATTAGCTTGAGTTAACGAGCTGGAATGAGTTTTTATCAAGTTAAAATACAAATAACTTATGAATAATTTAATTTATTTACAAATTTATGTAACTACAAATATTTATCATACTTGATACTCTTACATTATGAAGATATTAATTTCATAAATAAACTAGATTTACACTCGCGCGATGCGCGAATCAGATTTATGATATTTTATTTTATAATATTAAAATATAATCAAGAAAGTTGCATGTTATTATCATTTTTAAGAATTATTTAAAAATATATCTAATTCGTTTTTATCAATATTATATTTAATATATTATAAGAGAATTATTTTCTATATTTTGTGTCAAATATATATATAAATTGAATAAAATTAAAAAAATTTATATATAGCTGAATGCCTATGAGGTTTGATTTAGAAATTTATCACATAAAATATACTATCCATGTATTATTTGAAAAATATTAAATACAATAAATTGGAGAGTTGTAACATTTTAAAGAAAAAATTATAAATATAATTTTGTTATATTTTCATTATTGTTTATTATATATATATATATATATATATATATATACACTATTGTGAATGTGTTAATTTAAATTAAGAACACTGTCAATTTAGTATTTGAAAAATAGTTTAATTATTAATTAGATGAACTCTCAATTCAAGACCGAAATGATCCCAAGAATTCTCAATTCATGACCCGGAACATTATAAATTCTCAATCTGTTGCCTAAATATCATTTTTCAGATCCTAGATTAAAAATTCATTTTTCACATCATGAATTGATAATTAAATTATCTTTCGAGTCATGGATCAATAATACTCATTTTAAATATTTGTAATGAAAATGTATCATTGTAATTCTTTGTGACTCTGAATTATTTGTTTAAAGTTGTAGTTTGTTGTCATAAATGCACCTTATCAATGTATATTTGTAAGAAAATTTAAGTCCTTTTAGCAATTATTTTATAATATTAAGATATAATTAACAATGTTATATATTTTTATCATTTTTAGCAATTATTTTTAAGCTTATTTGGTTTTTATTCATCAATATTATATTTAATATTGTTGAGGTTCGATTTATCGGGATAAATGGAGCCCTCAGAATTAAAGGAGAGATAACAAATAATAAAAAAAGATGTAATTAATAAAGAACAAACATAAGATAAATGATAATGAAACAAGACTGACAATAACGAGAATAAATAGAACAAGGCAAAAATTGCATTAAGATTGTGAGTTCCGGAGCGATTCCGGCAGTGTTACAACGTCAATTTTACAGTAGGAAAAAAATAGTAAAAAATGAACTCTCAACCCCTCTTTATAGGCAGGATAGGGGGAGTGTTAACCTAACCCTAGTTTTCGGCGAGCTCGTGCTCGCCGCAATTTTTAGAGCGGCTCCGAGTTTCTCAGGATTGGTTAGGGTTTCTAACGGTCATGCGCTACCAGGCTTTCTTGGGGCTCCATGATCTCCTCGCCACCGACCCTCAAGAGTGGTCGGTGTCGAAGAGATATCTCGGTCAGCATCAACCTCTTGACTTGGCCAATTTCGTATCTTTCCTTACTCTAATTGGGTTTGTGACTTTGGGTTGGCGATTGTGTGTGTCGTTGAGCTTAGTGGGCCTGGGCCTCTGAGGTCTAGCCCCAACAATAGCCCCTTTTGATTCTTGGGTTTATTGCGGATAGATACTAGAATCTAAACCTCCAATTGTAATGCGTTACAGAGTGCGGAATTTTTTAGGCATCCGGGAGACTATCCTTGGGGCCTGAGACGTGCTTCTAGAGAGAGCAACTCTTGTAGGGAGTAACAGAGGTATTACTCCGTGCCAGTATGATGATTCCTTGGGAATGCATGCATATGGCTATCTCGGGTGGCACAGGGATGCCGCCCCGCGGGCCGATTCATGGGTTCGGAATCCACGCATGTCAGAATCACTCCGAGCAATGTTCTCCTGCATGGAACGTTACTCTCATGTGTGCACTCTGTCTAGGCTCCGGGGAGCGCTGGCGGGGTGAGTTCTTGATGCGCAATAAAAACACATACAAATTCTCACTGCACACACAAGGTTTAATTATCAATCCAGGTCCTTCTTAGCTTCGCCTGCTAGATTACTGGGATCCTATAGCAAAGTCTTATAGCTAGGCAAGATAAAATCATTGAGTAATTTTTATCAATCTAGGCATTCAATTTAAACCTATGCTAACGACATATAACAAACAATGAATTAAACCAACAAACAACATTCAATCAATTCTCTCCACACATTGGTAAACCAAGACAAACAAATACTCAAATGAGGTAGATAGGATGTTGAAATAAACGTAGATGCAATCCAATTAGGTTAATCATTATGCAAACACATTTTAATCCCTAGAAGGATGGACTATTACCCTACACTCGTTAGCCCCTTGCTACGGTGAACTAACGGTAGATGACACTAGGAATTGCAAACAGCTACGTTATTAATTCCTAGATCACTCCCAATCGCACGTAAATCATAATCCTATGCCCTATCTCCGCACAGGGATTGGATCAAGGAGCACAAGAACTCACACTATTCACGACACTCCTTTCCGCGTGTTGGCTGCAAAATTCGTATCATTTAACACCTAAATTGGCTATTACCTACACCTAGGTGCATGTGAACAAGCTCTAGTGTGATTCAATCTCAAATAGGGAGGTAAACAAACAATTATCAAACCTAATCTTCATGCATCCTTGTTCAAATCAACAAATTGAATTAGAGCAACATACCTCTCAATTGTAACAATACAAAGTTGAAATAAAAAACATCCATTACAATTGATAAGTAGAAAGTGAAATCTTCCCCAACTGGATTTTCTAGGTCATGATCTACCCCCTTGGATCTTCAATTCTTCTCCAAGGATTGATGAATTAGCTCCTTGTTACCTTGGGTAAGGTTTTGGAAGAGATAGCAATGGGAATCGTAGAGAGAATTTAGGAGGTGGTTATCCAAAGTTATCAAAAGTTTTTTGAAAATAACTGAATTTCCCCCTTTTATAATGAGCAAACAGAGCCTCGGATCGCCCGGGCCAAAGTTGGCTCGCCCGAGCGAGCTCAGAACGAAAGAACACCAAAGTCCCGCTTTGGCTCGGCCGAGCCATGGGTGGCTCGACCGAGCCACCTCTCTGAAGGGCTTGGCTCGACCGAGCCAAGTTTGGCTCGGCCGAGCGAAGTCTTTGAAATGTCCCAGCGCCCTTTCTGCTCCGCTCGGGCGATTTTCATCCAAAATTTATCCAAAAGTGTTGTTTTATGCTCAAAACATAACCTACACCATTCCAAAAACAAAAACACGAAACACAACAAAAGAACAACAAGAACATATGATATGGGAGTAAAATGGACACAAACATGCAAGTTCACACAACGAAAAATAGGTCATTTTACGCACATATCAGTTCTGACGGATCATAATGAACCTGTGGGTTTCCCGGGGAAAGCCCATGTTCATGTTTGTTGTGCTAATCACATCAGAGTTTGTCTTGCAGTGTTAGGCAATAGTTCAGATTTTTTGTGAGCGGGTCGACTATGAGGAGGATTGGTGCTCGACCATGAGCTCCAAGCATGCTCGGTGTCGAGCACGAAACTTGTGTTGTTTGATTTTGCCGCCCTTACGGTGGCACGTCCGTAATTAACTTCAATTTCGGGGTTGATTACAGGAGTACGAACGATTTCTTTGTTTTAAATTGGAGAAACCACTCGCATTTCTTACTTTCAATTCTATGATTAACTGCTCATCACCCTCTCCCTTCTTGTGGTCTATTTTTCGGCAAATCCCCTATTCCAGCGACTATTCCTCCGATGCTACAGTTGTTTTTGCGGTTCAACCACTCCGGAGACTGTTCTTTTTGTGTACTCACCTAAAGTTTTGTGCTTCACTCCATTTTCATTGTTGGTAAGTCCATCTTTCGATACATGCCTTCTTCTACCTAATTTCTATCATTGATGCTTGAGTGTGTTGTTGGGTACGCCTAGATTCGTGCTAGGATGGCTATAGATATTGCTAATTTGTGAGATCAAGTAACTGGGGTTCGGTCTTGTTGGTTAGAGTTTGATGATTTCTCCATTTGGTGTGGTTCCATTTATTTATGTTGATTACATGTTTAGCCGTAGTCAGTTGGGTGTTTCCTTGGTATTGCTGGTCATGTTCCGATTGATTCATCCTTACCATCGCTTTGATTCGATTTATAATTTTGGTTCGCTTCGTGCGTTTCTAGTTTTGCTCCTGATCTTGCCTAGCCCTTATTGTTCTTTGTTTGAGTTTTGGTTTTGGTCTTGATCATTGCTTGAATTATATTCTTGTCTATTGACTATGCTTCTTTCTACTTTCTTGCTTCGTGAACCAATTTTTGACCTCGGCTTACTGTGCCAGTCATCTGGTTTATCGCTTTAGACTAGGATTCTTCGAGTCCTTCAAGTGATTTCTCTATAGTTTCGCTTGATCCGTGTGTTCGTTGTTTGTTGTTGATCTAATTAGTGTAGACGGATGCATGAGTGGTGTTGTTGTGAGTTTGTTAGGGTGTTAGGTGCGGTTTTTCTTGTTTTGGGCAGTTTTTTTCTTTTGAGGTCCTTTCCCTTTCGTTTGCATGCGTGCGTTTTCATTTTTTCTTTTTTTTTTGTGGGGGACCTCTTCATTTCAAAACTTTGCATTTTTGTGTTTTCTCTTGATTTCAGCATTTAGATAGTCCATGGGTTCATTGGTTGAGATTTGGGAGGAACCCTCCTCGTCCTCGGGTTCGACTGGGGCTGAGATCAGACGTTTGTCTGACCATGAGGAGGCGGTCTCCTTGGGTTCTGAGGGTGGTCGGTTCAACCGCGGGCCCGTTGGTGAGGACTTTAGTTTTGAGGATGGGTCTGACCGCGAAGAGTCAGGCAACAACGCCAAGGAGGATAGCGAGGACTCCTATGTCCCAATGGAGGTCGACACCTCCAAGGCCAAGAAGGATATCATCAATCATGAGGATCCGGTTTGGTCGGCGGTGTCCCTCGCCACTGAGGAGCTGGTGAGAAAGAACTCAATGGGCATCACTTATCACAAGATGGTGTACATGTTGCCCTCGACGTCGGACTAATGCTTCTGCCCGACGAATGCTGATGACATCTCATTCTACCTCCCCATCATAAAGTATGGGATCAGACTCCCACCACATCCCTTCTTTCGGGCCGTGCTTCAATCCTACAGCCTGGATCCTTTCCAGGTGACGGCGATCAACTGGTGCCACATGCTTGTCACGCTCCTCGTGTTCTTCAATACGGGCTTCAGGTCACCAACCCTTCGTGAATGGAACTATCTATATCGACTGAGTAGGTATGAAGTCGGGTACGATTATTTCATGAAGAGGGACTCATTGAGGGAGCCCATGATTACAAAGTGTGCTCAGAACACCCCCCGATGGAAGAATCACTAGGTTTGGTTGAAGATTAATCACTCCAACCCGCAGTTCCTTGCCAGGGGAGGAGTGCCCATAAGTGCGAAGATTTTTCTAAGTGTGTTTCTCGACCGTCTATTACTTGATTACTAACCTCTGTTCGGTTTGCTTAGCAGGGTACAAGCAAATGGTCCTAACAGCCGAGGAGGATCATTGGATTGACGTTGCCTTCTCTCAACCGAACCGAGATTTTAACATGGTTTGGGGCAAGTGGAGTGTCAGTGCTGCTCACTGGACCAACGCTCGAGGAAAAAAGGAAGCCCTCCCTGCTGACATGGCCGGACTCTCACCTGCCGACCTCCTTGCCGTGATGATGGCACAAAAGTGCCCACGCGAGTGAGACTCCTTGGGGCCGATTGAGGAGTAACCTCCAAAGAAGAAACATATTGTTTGTTCTCCCCGTACTTCCCAGGGGCTGCATCCTTCCATCGTTGGTCCTGTTGAGAAGGCGACCAGTGGGGTCCTCCTTGGACCTGCCCCCGACGCCTCCTCTACCACCTCATCCTCCGTCTCCTTCGAAGAAGAAGGACAATGATGAACGAAGGAAGAAAAAGGTCCATGATGCGATCACTAAAACTAGGGGTCGGTCGGACTTGACCGAGCAAAAAAAGATGGAGATCATATTCTTCGGGTCGGGGTCGACCGACCTCGCCTCCTCCTCCGCAGCATACATCGTCCGGGTGATGAAAATCCTGGACGGCGAGATCAATACCGAGGACTTTCAAAGTTCCTATGCTCGGGACTCTTTCCTCATGGAGAAGAGTCTTTTGAAGGTAAGTTATTATCTTAAGTTTACACATCAATACCAAGCTCAACGGGGTCGATATTTGATTAATTTGTTCTCTGTGTAGACCATTTGTCGGTTTGTGCTCTACATCGAGAGCTTGATCAAGACCCTTGATTCGGCGAGTGAAGATACCAGTGTGTCGATGAAGGGGCTCACCGGTGAGAGAGAGAAGCGGGTCAAGAGAGGGAAGAGGGTCAGCTTGTGAACAAGCTAGCCACGGTGTCGAGTGAGCTCAAGGAGTCGAGGCTTGAGTCTGTCTCCCTCCATGGGAAATATGATGAGCTGAGAAAGGAGTGGGCGGACCTTTCGAACCGGTGCAAAGTGTTGGATGATAAGCTGCAATAGGCAATGAGCGACTTCAAGGCTACTCAGGCCAAGAAGGAGCTCGAACTTGAGTCATTCAGGACACACTTTCACCAGAGCCATGACGAGTGGCTGAAAGAACAAAAAGATCACGAGGAAGAAGTTGAGGCTCTAAAGGTCGAGGATGGTGTCGATTTAAACAAGGTCGTCGCCCATCCCTCATTTAACCTAACCTTTGATCTTCTGGTGGACATGTTTACTCGAACCATATGTTCCACGGTCGGTTGTCGGTGCCCTAATTTCAACCTTGGGAACATTACCCATCCCCCTACTCCTTATCGGGTTGACAACAAAGGCAAGCTAAATGATGCTGAGCAGGATGCCGAGTGGTACAGTTTTTGAAGATGAAGCTGTCCGAACAAAAGGACCAGAGAAAACTGTGAAGACAGTTCAAGAAGCAAACATGCGAGAAAACTGTGAAGACAGTTCAAGAAGCAAACAGGCAAGAAAACTATGAAGACAATTCAAGAAGCAAATATGCGGAGAAAACTGTGCAGACAGTTTTTAAACTGTCAATGAAGCAATAGCGATAAAAAACTGTGGACACAGTTTTTATAGAAACTGTCGAGAGGTGCTCACAGTTTCAGACCAACACAGTTTTACGCAGAAGGAACACGTGAAAAGCAAGGAGCCTAGCGACTATAAAGAGCATTGAAGACTCAATGATAAGGGACAAAGATACACACAGTTATGACTGCAGTACAACGTTGTTCAAGTCTCAAATAACAAGACAATACAGTCTCTGCAAAAAGTATGATAGTGTTTAGAAAAGGCAGAGGGGTAGGTCTACTATAACAAAAAAGAATGGCCATTGATATAACATCATTCGAATTGTCTCTACCGGCTACTTTCTGGAGATTCAACTATAAATAGCAGAAGGACAAGACTACAGAAGCTCTCGAACATCTTAATTAAAAAGCGCCCTTACTCTGCCAAATTTAAAGATCATAGCATTCAAAACTCTCAAGTGAACGACATTAACTCCGTGTGTTATTTATTAAACACGAGGCGTTCTTGCTTGCTGAATCTTCTATGATTCACCGTGTGACTTTCAGTACACGAGGGTTAAGTCTATTTTGGCTTAGTCTTTCTTGTTGACGTTCTTACTTTTCAAGTAAGAACATAGCAGTCTAGTTCTCTGAAGAGGAACAGGTTCTTACGGGTGATTGCCAACTCTCGAATGTTCTGTGAAGAACTCAACTATCCACCCACCGGAGAAGGAGAAGGGAGGTTTGTCCTCAATCCATTTCCGACGACTGCCAGTTCTGAGAAGATTTTGAGGTGTTACCTGGCTTCGAGGAACTGAAGAATGAGTGAAGATCATCTACCTGGGCGAGTGATCCAGTTTACTGGGAACGGTGGTTTTCGTGGTGATTGGCTATAGATCGTGAGGAGTGTATACTTTAATTCTTAGTGAATTACCGGATTAATTTGCGAAGAGTGGACGTTGGACTTAAGGATCCGAACCACTATAATATCCTGTCTGAGTTTACTGCTTTCGTCACTTTTGCATTACACAGTTTCTAACTAAGTCTTTGAAACCTTCAACACTCCTCTAAAATGTTGAAGAGTATATATGTAAACTGTTTAATTAAACTCCTCGGCTAACACAATTTTATATAACCAAAACTGGGAGACTGACCCTCAGTTTTAGAGTGCAACTACTTGTAAAAACTTTCCCTGCATATTTATTCGTACTCTGATCAGGGACCAACACCAACTGCTTGATAACTCTCTTCCCTATGCGGTTTCGAGCCTGTTGCCCTACGACCTTGATGATCTTGTAGGGACCTTCCCAATTGGGTGCTAGTTTTCCTGCACTGGATTCTTTGGTATTCTGGACACTCTTCTTAACTACAAGTCTCCTTCTTGGAAGCTTCGGAGCATAAGCTTTTTGTTGTAGAACATCTCGACTTGTTGTCACCATTGGGAGGCTTTTGCTGCCGCCTCGTTCCTCATCTCATCTAGGAGTTCTAGGTTAGCCTGGAGGCATTCGGTATTAGTTTGTTTGATGGTGTGATCCATCTGCAGGCTGCGGGCGATAATCTCCACGGGTGCCACTACTTCGACCCCGTATGCTAAGGAAAAATGGGTAGCTCTAGTGGCAGTCCTTGGAGTGGTTCGATAGGACCACAGCACTACGGGTAGTTCATCTACCCATCTCGTCCTGTGTGGGTTTAGCTTTTCCTTTAGGGTGTTTATCACCATCTTGTTTGTTGATTCTGCTAATCCATTAGCCTTGGGATATCGCGGTGTCGAAAATATAAGCTTTATCCCATAGATATTGCAGCACGCCTGCATCCTATCACTGGCAAACTGCCGATCGTTGTCTGTGCGTATCTCTTTAGGTATTCCAAAGCGGCACGGAAACTTAATAACCTCCAAGTCTCGGGTTTTCCCTAACGCCTCGCCTTCAACCCATTTGGTGAGGAAATATGTTACCATTAGGATATGATCCATTTGCCCCATTCCCTACGGAAAGGGTCTGACCAGGTCCATTCCCCATACCATGAAAGGCTATAGGGTGATTGAGACATGGAGCATATCTACATTTTGATGCATCGATGCCTCAAAGCGTTGGCAACTATCACACCATCAGACATGGTCGGCGGTGTCTTTCTTTAAAGTCAACCAGTAGAAGCCGGCTTAGATCATCTTGTGGGCTAGGGAGTGAGCCCCAGCGTGATTGCCGCACTCGCCTTTGTGTATTTCTGCGAGTGCGACCTTGGTTTCAGGGGGCGCGATGCATTTGAGGAGTGGTCCCCCGAATGACCATCGATATATATTTCTCTCAATTAGTGTAAACCGGGAGGCCATTCTTTCAATTCTAATGGCCTCGTTTTTGTCATTGAAGGTGCACTCTTCTGATAATTGTTAAATTATGGGGGTTCTCCAATCGTCTTCGCCCTGGCTAATGAGAGTGATTTGATGTTGGGTTTCGATAGATAGCGACGACAGCCACACTTCAGGGATTGGTTGGTTATTTTGGGCCACGCTAGTGGTGGCTAGGTTAGTCAGGGTATCTGCTCGGAAATTTGATTCGCGCGGGACGTGCTGGAGATCCCACTCGTCTATCTTGCTCTTGAGATCTTCGACCACTATATGGTACAACTTTAGTTGGGTTTCCTTTACGGTGTAAGTTTTGTCTAGTTTGTTAACGATCAACTGGAAATCATTTTCCGTGCGTATCATACAAGCCCTTAGCTCCTGGGCTAACCTCATCCCCTGGATGAGTGCATCGTATTCCACCTCATTGTTGGTGGTTGGAAAATTGAGTCGGATGACATGTTTGTAACTTTCTCCCTAGAGATCCATGATTACTATTCTAGCTCTATTCCCGTGCATATTTCTATCACCGTCGATTTTCAGAGACCACAGGCCACAGTTGGAATTGGTTTGCATCATTTCCACGACTTCGTTTTCTGCTTTAAGTTGTAGGTTGGTGGAGAAGTCAGCGATGAAATAAGCCAATACTTGAGACTTGAGGGCGATTCTTGGCTCGTACTGGATTCTATAGCCCCCAACCTCCACGGCCCATTTGAGTAATCGAACAGAAAGGTCGGGTCTCAAGAGTACTGCTTGAATCGGATAGGCCGTGATTACCTTGATGGGATGCACTTTGAAGTACGGGCATTATTTCCGGGTGGCGTTGACAAGCGCGAGTGCAAGCTTCTCAAGAGCTGTATAGCGGGTCTCGACATCCAGCAGGGATTTGCTAGCATAGTGCACCAGCTGTTGCTTACCTTCAACCTCTCGTATCAGCACTACTCCGACGGCATGGTAGGATACTGAAAGGTAGAGTAGTAGAGTTTCGCCGTCGATGGGTTCGAAGAGCAAGGGCAGACTAGTGAGGTCAGCTTTCAATTCTTCGAGTGCCTTTGCGCATTCTCTAGTCTATTCAAAGCATTTTCCCTTTCTAACAGTGCCGAAGAAGGAGTGGGTGCGTTCGGAGTATCACGAGATGAAACAACTAAGTGCAGCGAGGCGACAGGTGAGCTTTTGTACCTCTTTGGGCATTTTTGGGTGTTATATACTTTGAATGGCTCTGATCTGAGTGGGGTCCGCCTCTATTCCTCTCTGGGTTACTATGTGTCCCAGGATTTTGCCGGATGATACTCTGAATGAACACTTGGCTGGATTCAGTTTCATATTATATCGTTCAAGTGTTTGGAATGCTTCCTCAAGGTGGGATACATGGTCTCGGGATTTCTGAGACTTGACGAGTATATCGTCAATGTAGACTTCCATAGTTTTATCGATTTTTTCTTAGAACATGGAGTTGACGAGGTGCTGGTAGGTTGAACCGACATTCTTTAGCCCAAATAGCATTATCTTATAATAGTAGATGTCTTGGCTAGTTATGAAGGTGGGTTTTTCCTGGTCGTCGGGATGCATTTGTATCTGATTGTATCCCAAGAACGCATCAATGAAGCTAAGGAGTTCGTGGCCAGTGGTTGCATTGACGATGGCGACGATATGTGGTAGCAGATAAGGATCTTTGGGGCAGGCCTTGTTAAGGTCCGTGAAGTCTATGCACATGCGGTTCTTGCCGTTCTTCTTTTTTACCACCACCACGTTGGCCAGCCACGTAGGATAGTGTACTTCTCGCACTGACCCAATGTCAATAAGTTTCTGAACCTCTTCGTTTATAGCTTGGTTTTTCTCTGCGGAGAATTAATCGTCTTCTTTGTTGGGTAGGCTTACAGTTGGGGTCGACTTGAAGTTGATGTATGATTATCATTGGGTCTATTCTTGTCATATTGTGGTGCGACCAAGCGAACACGTGGACCTTTCTTCAGAGGTAGCTTATCAAGGTGTTCTAAACATTTGGTGCAAGTTTCGATCCAATAAAAGTTGTCCGTATTGGGTATGATTCATCGAAAATGATTTCTTCCATTTCCTCTAACTCAGGTTGAGCGGTAGAGATGGTTCATTCGTCGTGTTGTTGGGCGCACACTAATTTAAAACTGGCATAGTAGCAGTCTCTCGTGGCTTTCTGCTCCCCTCGGATATTCTGGATCCCCAAGGCATTGTAACTTTCAAGACCTGGTGATATGAGGAGGGGATCGCTTTAAGCTCGTGGATCTAGGGTTGACCTAGGATCGCATTGTGAGCCGAGATTATGCCGGCAGCCTGGAATATTACGTCGTGGTTTAGACCTTCGCAGTATACAGCGTCATGGTGACTGGCTCCAACTTGCTGATAGGGATATACATTTCTTTTAAGGTTCGAAGGAATAGTATGTTCGCTGAGTTGTCGTTCTCAACGAGCAATCTCTTTACTTGGTAGTTCGAGATAAGTAGAGAAATGACAAGTGCGTCATGATGAGGATGGACGAGGTCAGGCGCATCATCACACGTGAATTTGATTGCCTCGTGCTCTTGTTTGAAGTTCGCGTTATGAACTCCATGGTTTAAGGCTCATCAGGCTCTTTTTGCCACTGAGTGTGACTTCCCGCTCACTTCTAATCCGCCTACAATAACGTGAATTGTCCGTTCAGCTTGCGGTGGTTTGTTCTGGGGCTCTATGCCCTTGGTTGGATTTGTCTGCCTCCCTCTCGTCCACGTGTTTTTTCCTTTGTTCGTTAAGTATTCCATGAAGAATCCATTTTTTAGTAATTCTAGGATTTCTAGACAGAGTGCTTGACACTCCTCTGTCTTGTGCCCATGGTCATTCTGGAAGTTGCAAAACTTTTTATCAGGTGAGTTTAGGTCTGATTTCATCTTCCCGAGCCATTTCACTGCATTTCTGAGGTTCTTGAGGACGTTTTTGACCAGGTAGTTCTGGTCGATGCTAAGATCGTAAGGGATCGAAGCCACTTCATCGACCGTTGGTGTTTGACTATAGGGATTATCCCTTCTCGATCATCGGTTATTTCAATAATCCCTTCACTCCACATACCTCGAGCTCGAGGGTTCAGGCTTCGGTCGATCTCGCATTTGTGGTTCGGCCAGTTCTGCTGCCTTCTAGTCGTTCATGCGAGCAACTAGGCTCAGTTTATCCTCCTCCAAGTTGATCTCCGCCCATGCTTGGGCAAGCACCAAGTCCATGTCATAGCACGGATGGCTGGTCAGGTCGTGGTAGAGCTTGGACGTGACATCAAGGTCATTCTTGAATGCGTAGACCGTGGTTTGAGGAGGGCAATGGGGGATCAGCGCGAGCTCACGATTGAATCGACCAACATATGATCTTAGCGACTCTCCCTTCTTGATGCGCATGTTGTTGAGCATATCAGGGTGTTTGACCACGTACCTGCAGTTGGAGTACTGCTTTTTGAAGGCATAGTGCAATTCCGAGAAGGTCAAGATAGAGTTCTTCGGTAGGTTGACGAATTCACTGGAGCTTTGGGCTAGTGAGGTGGTCAACATTTTTTGTTTGTAGAGGGCGACGTGGTATTCAGGATCCGTCGTTCCATCATACAATGTGAAGGACTGATATGTGTGTAATTTATGTTATTTTAGAGTGTTAAATTGCATGATGTGAGGTGAATTAGGTGCACAAATCACACACATATCTCTTCTTTTGGTTGATTTTACCTTCACTTGGTGTTTGAGAGGTGTTTGAGTGTGTTGGGCATGAAACAAGCAAGAAATCCGGGTTTTCGAGCAAAAATTGGCCAAGGACAAGAACCGTCCCCGAGTGGGACAATTTCATCCCGTTCGGGACCATCATCCCGTGCGGGACAAGCTTGTCTCTTTTGGGACTGAAGCTCGGGAGGCATTATCCCATTCAAAACTCGGAAATTTAGCGTGAATTTTGTGCAGAAGGGTTCTGTCCCGAGCGGGACCATTTTGTTCCACTCAGGACCTGCTTAATTTATTGAATTTTCAAAGAATGTCATCCCACTCGGGACCCAAGCAGGAATTTCAGCTATAAAAGCAGAAGAAATCACAATTTGAAGGGTTAGACTGGAGATAGATTGAAAGTGGCTCGAAGAAAGGCAAAGAAAGACAACTTTAAAGGTGTAAAATCAAGTATCGAGGATAGGAATCACCACAGAATTGAAGATCCATCATCTAAATCATAAGATTTCTTGTTACTCATTTCATCTATGTTCAATTTGGAGAGAATCATGTTTTACTTTGAATCCATGAGTAGCTAATTTGTTTGTTGAGGATTAGGATGTGATTGTGAAAGATTGTTTGGATATTGTTTGGATTTGATGTTTTGAATTTCCAAAGGTTTGATTATTGTTGATGATTCCAAATTGTATTTCATATACGCTTGATCGCCATGTATGGATATTATGCCTCAATTAACTAGCTTGATAGATTGGTGAAATTGTAGGAGATAACAACAATAATTGGGTGTCTCTTCACTTAGAGGATAGGTGATTTGGTATCTAGATCTTGAATTCTTGAGCTTTTGGGAGTCAATCGGAATCAACAAACTTAGATCTAGATTGAGATAAAGATTGATCTACTATTATTATCATTGGTACTAAGGGTAATAATTATAGAAGAGAATTGATCCAAATTAATAATTGGAAATTGGTTATTTTGACAAAATCAAACATATTCCCAATCTTCTGAATTCATCCTAAGTACCTCGACTTCTCTCTCTTTGGTTGTCTTGCATAAGGTGTGTGGTGTTTTATTAGCTATTTGTATTAGCTTTAAGATTCTAGGAATTTATAATTGAACTTTCAAACCTATTTATCATATCTAGATATTGAAGCTTTTAAATCAATTCCTTTTATTCATTGCAACAGGGCGAGTTGAGTCTCTGTGTTTGATAATTTTACTTGATAAAAAATACTGCATCAAGTTTTGGCGTTGTTGTTGGGGACTCAAAGTGTAGGTCGTTGTTTGATATTAGGGGATTTAAAGCTTGGTAGTCTAGATTTATTAAATTGTTTATTTAATTTCAACTTCTACTAGTGCAGGTCGTGTATGATTACTCGATCCAATGCAAAGAGAAGATTAGAACTGCAAATACAGGAAGCAGAGAACGACGATATGGCAAAAGAATAACAAATGAATGATAGGCAGTTGATAGAGAATTTGCAGAGACTGTTGGAAGAAGTGAGAAATCAAATCAACAATCCAAGGGAACGTAATCGGAGGGAAGAAAGGAGGAATCCTCTTCAAAATTTGTTCCGACCGCAGAGGGGAGAACCAAATGCAGGATTCAATTTTCTTACTGATGCTACTCACTTTGAGATCAAACCCCAGCTCGCTCAAATGGTACAAAAGAATCAGTTTGGGGGAAAGCCTGGTGAAGATCCTAATGCTCATATTATACAGTTTTTGGAGGTAGCAGACATGATCAAGATCAACCAAGTCCCTCAAGACCAAATAAGGATGTATTTGTTTACATTTTCCTTGAAGGACGAGGCTAAGGCTTGGTTGGTGGGATTGAATAAAACTCAAATCCGCACTTGGGAGGATTTGAAAGAGAAATTTATGTTGAAGTATTTTCCACCAGGATCGACACTAAAGAGGAAAGCAGAAATTCAGTCATTCAGCCAGCAGTATGATGAGCCACTCTACGAGGCATGGGATAGATTCCGAGAGTTGCTGAGGAGATGTCCAAAACATCAAATGTCTAATGCTCAGATTATCTACCAATTTTATGCCGAGGTAGATAACGACACACAATTGCGGCTGGATAATATTGCTGGAGGAGATTTTCTTGACATGGAGGAAGAAGAGGCCATGAGGGCTATTGAAAAGCTGGCGGAAAACAGTTACAAATGGCCAAAGAAAAGTAGAGATTACAGGGTGGTGAAGAGTGTGGCTGCGACAAAGGACCAGGATGATATGAAGGAGAAAATGTCTTCGATGGAAACAAAAATGGATTTAATTCTTTTGGATAGAGCTCAACAACAACAACAACAACAAATTGGGATTTCATCCAGGGGAGCAAATTCATCTTCTAATCAAAACTACGAAATGAGGCAGATGGAGGCTCAATCTGATGATGATGTCAACTTCGTTGGCAGAGGTAGCTCTGGGAACTACCGAAGGCCTTATTATCAGTACGATAATCCTCCTTATCATCCCAACAACCAATACCATCCAAATTTGTCCTATGGAAATCCGAACAATGCTATGAATCCACCTCCTGGATTTGAGCAAAAAGGGGAAGGATCGAATCAGATGAGTGGAGGTGATAACATGATGAAGCAGTATATGCAGCAGGAGAGAAGAGCACAAAGCTCGAAAGATGAAGAGTTCGAGAAGAGACTTGATAAATACAACATTATGTTGATGGAGATGCAGAATCAGATCTCTACTATTGTTAAGCATGTGAGTGGTAAACATCAACAGGGGCAGTTTCCCAGTGATACTGAAGTCAATCCGAAGAAGAATTCCAGTGCTATAACCACGAGAAGTGGTAAGTCTTATGAGGGACCACATGACCCCACGTTGGTTAAGGAGAAGAACGGGGCTCAAGGACAAGGTTTCAGAAGAGGAGGAGATTAAAGTGGAAGTGACTCCCCAGCTAGTCAAAACACAAAAGGGGAGCACATCCAAGGAAATTTCCAAAGGGAGCGATCTACCTTTTCCTCAAAGATTTGCAAGGAATCGGTTTAATAAACAGTTTGCAAGGTTTTTGGAGCATCTAAGTAAGGTTCACATCAATTTGCCATTGTTAGAAGTCTTGCAGGATATTCCAGGCTACACAAAATTCTTGAAATAAATGGTGACACATAAAAGGAAATTTGGGGTGTTCGAAATCGTGAACTTATTTGAAGATTGTAGTGCAGTGATCCAGCGGAAAATGCCTTTCAAGAGGCAAGATCCCGGGAGCTTCACAATTTAATGTCATTGGTGGACTGGAATTTGGTCATACTTTGTGTGATTCGGGTGCGAGCATCAATTTGATGCCGCTTTCTATTTTCAAGAGACTACAAATTGGGGAGATCAAACTAACAGCCATCACTCTCCAAATGGCGGATCGCTCTATTTTATACCCGAAAGGTATAGTGGAAGATGTGTTGGTAAAAGTTAATGATTTTAACTTCCCTGCAAATTTTTTTTTTCCTTAATATGGAAGAAGATAAGAATGTGCCTCTGATACTGGGGAGACCATTCTTGGCCACTGGAGGAGCATTGATATATGTGAGGAAGAGAGAACTGACTCTTCGTTTCAATGATCAAGAAATCTCATTTTCCATTTATGGCGCGGTGAAGAAGCATGACGGAAGGTATGAAGAGTGCAATAACATCGAGGTAATATCTGCTCCTTTATTATTTGGTGATGTGAAGAGAGATGCATTAGAAGAAGTTAGTCATGATTCTTTAAACTCTAATACTGGTTTTGATGAGCTTTATGAGGTTTGTGATGAGTTATTAGAAATGGTGAATGCATTGGACAATGCACCGGAGATCACACCTAAGCAGGATGTCAAGTTTTTGGTGTTGAGGACGAAAGAGGAGGAACAGGAAGCAAAATTAAAGAGGGAAAAGAACAAGAACGAAGCTCCAGTGGTGGAGTTAAAGAAATTCCCAAACAACCTCGAATATGTGTTCCTTGGGGAGAATGAAACCTTTCAAGTCATTGTTGCCTTGGCGTTGATTGCTGTGGAGATTGAAAAGCTCTCAAGGATCCTGAGAATGCACAGATCAGCTATAGGTTGGCAGATTTCCAACATAAAGGGGTTCAGCCCATCTATTGTAATGCATAAGATCATCCTTGAGGAAGGGAGCAAACCGAAGAGACAACCACAAAGGAGACTCAACCCAAAGATGCAAGAAGTGGTGAAAAAGGAAGTTCTAAAGCTGCTGGATAATAACATTATCTATGCCCCTAGTGATAGTGAGTGGGTCAGTCCGACTCACATGGTTCCAAAGAAGGGGGGTTCGAGAAGGTTATCAAACCAAGCGGTGAAGAAGTGATTGAAAAATTGACTACAGGATGGCATTTCTGCATTGATTACAGGGCTTTAAATAATGCAACTCTTAAAGATCATTTTCCTTTACCCTTTATTGATCAAATGCTTGACCGTCTTGCAGGTAATTCTCATTACTGCTTCCTTGATGGGTACTCTGGATACAATCAGATTGTGGTGGCACCTGAAGACCAGCACAAGACGTCTTTCACCTGTCCCTACAGGATTATTGCCTATTAGAGGATGCCCTTCAGGTTGTGCAATGCATCGGCGACATTTCAAAGGTGTGTTGCCTCCGAATTTGGAGCTTTATCAGTGAAAGAAATTTCTTAAGGAGGCCCGGTTCTACTACTGGGAAGAACCGTATCTATTTCGTAGGTGTGCTGACGGTATGATACGCAGGTATGTTCATCAAAGCAAATGGAGAAAGATTATCGAAGATTGCCATCAGTCGGTAAGTGGGGGTCACTTTGGTGCATGCAAACCGCACTGCATTGAAGGTATTTTCTTGTGGTTTTTATTGGCCTTCTATGTTTAAAGATTGTGTTGTTATGGTGAGGGCATGTGATAGATGCCAAAGAATGGGGAATATAACCCGAAGGGATGAAATGCCTCAAAAGATTTTTATCGAAGTGGAAATATTTGATGTTTGTGGCATCGATTTTATGGGTCCATTTCCACCATCTTTTGGTTATAAGTTCTTTCTTTTAGTTGTGGACTATTTGTCTCGATGGGTCGAGCCCATATCAACTTTCACTAATGATTCTCAAGTTGTGTTGAAGTTTTTACAGGCTTTGGTAGCTTGTTTTGGCATTCCCAGGGCTTTGGTGAGCGATGGGGGCAGTCACTTCTATAACAAGCTCATGGATACGCTTTTGGCGAGGTACGGAGTGCTGATAAGCTCGTATTTAGCCTCACTTATCACATTGTTTTCTTATAGGTTTCTTGCATTTACTTGAGTTTTAGTTAATAATCGAGCATGAGTCAAGTTTATTGGGGTATAATGCTTGTCATGGTGTGTTTTTGCAGGTTTTGGGCCAAATCCAATGGAAACTCGTACCGAAAGCAGCAGATGTTCAAGGAAACAGTCACGACTTCTTCCACAAATGTAATCCAAGCTAATTGAGCACAGAATTGGAAATATCTTTGAGTTAGCTTTCCAATGCAATTGGAATCGGGTCAATTGGAGTTCGGGAGTGAGAGTATGGCCAAAATCGTGAGACTACGCAGAAGGATCGAAAGGGGGGAAAATGTCTCTATCTCGACCGATATGAAGTCCACATCGACTGACACAAGGGGATCCGCATCGGCCGACGCTAGCTCCACATCGACCGAGACGGGCCCAGAAAAGGAATTTTCAAGATTTTTATGGTTAAATCATATTTTTGGCCCTAGATCCCAATTTGTACACCTCTACCTCTATAAATACTTTTTTTTGCACGAGTTTTGAGGGTTGCCTACCAGTTCCTTTTAGTTCTACATTTAGTTTTCTTTTGGATTATTGAAGTTTTAGTTATTTTGGAGAGGATTCAACCCTTATTTTTATTGTAAGTTTTATTATGCATTTTAATAAAACGTTTATTGTGTTTCTTTCCATCGTGAGTGGCTAGAAACCCTAGCGGGTTCTAGGGCTATGTGTAATTAATCATGTGTGCATGTTAGAATGATCAACTCAAATTGCATGGTTTCAATTCCTAGTTTAATTGATAGAATTTAGGATTGATGATGGATCGAGATATGAAATTGATTCTTTATTCATAGTTGTTAATTGAAAGACCGAGAGGAGAAAATTAACAACATGAAGAGGAATTGAATATAATTGGTTTTTTGTCTCAAAAGGACGATTAATCAATTGTAGGGAATTAAATCTATGTTTTTATTTAGGTTGATTATTATTCTGTTCTTGAGGCAGTCACATGGTAGTAACCTAGGTTAAAATTTTCCAAAAAAGGAATTTTAATACATTAATCTGATTTCTCACCATTGTAGAGTTGATTGATTTGGCATGTATTCTGATTGATTATTTGCCCTAGAATCTGTGTTCTTTATTATTGCCTTTAAAAACTCTTTAAATTTCAGTCTTGTCATCTTTATTTTCCAAAACCAAAACTCAAATTTCTGTCTACTCAAACAATAAATCTGAGAACTATAGTTAGTACATGGGATATTCTCGTTGCACATTTCTCTGGGTTCGACTACCTTTGGGTATTTATAAATTTATTTGCCACTGTGTTTGCAATTAATCTACGAAATTTGCAGTGATCAAATGCGGCAACGAGTAACAACAACTTATCACTCACAAGCCAATGGACAAGCAGAATTGGCGAACTGGGAGATTAAGCAGGTGCTGGAAAAGACGGTGTTGACTCGGAAGGATTAGAGCAAGCAACTTAATGAGGCTTTGTGGGCCTATCGAACAACTTTCAAAACACCGATTGGAATGTCCCCGTATCAGCTGGTTTTTGGCAAATCCTGCCATCTTCTGGTTAAAGTTAAGCACAAGGCATTTTGGGCAATAAAAACTTTGAATTTTGATTTTCTAAAGGCTCAGGGGGATCGGTTGAAGAAGTTGAATGAATTGGAAGAATGGCGACAAGAAGCCTATGAGAGCATGAGAATCTACATAGAGAGGGCAAAAAGATTCCATGATAAGAATATCCAGGTGAAAGAGTTTTATAAAGGTGACATGGTTATTGTGTTTAATTCTCGGTTAAAGTTATTTCCGGGTAAATTCTTTTCTCGTTGGGCAGGTCCATACAAGGTGCATGAAGTGTTTGAGAATGGTACATTGGAACTGGTGACCGAAGATGGACATCAACTTAAGGTCAATGGGCACTGCGTCAGGAGATTTCATTCTCCCGAGTCCCCTCGGCTTGTGAGTGAAATCTCTTTTGCATGAAGGTAAGAATGTGTAGAATTCGAGTCTACGACTAACAACAATAGTTGTTATTTAATTCGCAGGACCGTTCTTAAGATATCAAGAACAAATTCAATTAAATAAACCATGCAACCCTATTCATGCTTCTACAATAATTAATTGCATAGGGTGGATTCAAGATAATACCTAATCTTCAATCGTTTGATCTACAAATCTAGATCGGAGGATGAACGATGAAGTTAAATCTGAAGCAGAATGGAACCCTACTTTGATTGTGTTCCTACAGATTTGATCTTTTGATCTGTTCTCTTGCTCCTTGGAAATCTGGTGAGCATTATCTACCAAGTTGAATCAGGAAGCCGGAGGATTCGATCAGAAAAACCCTCCCTGTGATCGCTATCGATCTCTCTCTCTCTCTCTTAATTCAATAATCTGATTTGAATATTAAATTGTATATTATAGTGGCTTTTTCTGATCTAAGAGAGAAATCCTTTATATAGTGTTAGGGTTTTGAGAAACCCTAACCTTAATGGGCTTGAGCAGTTTGTGGGCCAGACCAGGGATCAAATGCAAATAATAAAGTGGGTCATCTTTATTAATTAATCCTTCCTTGTTCAATCCCGAACATACTTAATTAATAAAACATTGTTTTAACCTTCACCACGGTAACAATGCTGACTCGCCCCTTTATTACCACGTTATTAGGAACGGGTTGCATTAAACTAACATCATCCACATATTTAAGGTTTTAGACATTCATTAATTAATTTGGCTTATGACAATCAACCATAATTAATTAATATCTTATTTCCTGATTAATACCACTCACTCATTTTCTCTTATGCTTAAACAAATCATTCAGCCTGCAGGACTTAGCATAAAGAACCATGTGAGTTCATCAGGGAATGTCACCATCCTAAAACGGATATGCTTACCTATACATCCAGCCTAAGCAGACCCCACACAAATTGCCAACACCCAAAATGCAGATATAAGAGTAGTGGTCAATTCGTGTGTGCCCCTTATCCTTCAGTAAGGTTTAAGATCATAGGAAGTATGTTAGGGATCTGGCTCATTCATATGTCAATGAGAATGCACATCCCACTGTTGATCCCATCAATACATAAACATGTACCGACACATCAAGTAGCTAGGATAAGCCCACTTATGAACCGATGTGCCGCAGCTTAAACCAACAGCCTATGCAGGAACTGTTTCAGCTGTGATACTGTTTATATCTCGCTAGGTCAAACGAACTATACGATCTTCTGTGATCTCCTACACACCATATGGTCATCCCTATCCACGAGATAAAAGGATATTATAGTTCGTCGTATGTTCACATTTATCAGAATGCGAGAATTGTTGATGCAACACATAAATGAAGGCCAGTATACAAAACACTTAATCATTTATGCTTTCAGTGTACAATCCCAACAATCTCCCACTTATACTCAAAGCATAATACCATTACTTTTACAAAGTATTAAGTGTGTCTATTCAATCTAGCTATTACAAAATGGGACATAGGATGTCCAGCCTCAGATCTTCAGTCCAAGATCACGAACGTGTTCCTCATAGACCTTTTGAGGCAAACCTTTTGTAAATGGATCAGCTAGATTCTCTTTCGTATCTATCTTTTGGACTAGCACATCGACTCTTGCTACGATTTCTCGTATGATGTGGTATTTTCTCTCAATGTGTTTTGAGGCCTTGAGAGTTCTTGGTTCCCTTGAGTTTGCCACTGCACCAACATTATCACAGTATACTGTGATTGTCTTAGGCAAGCTCGGAACAATATCCAACTCCAGGAGGAAATTCAGGAACCATATCGCTTCCTTTGCTGCCTCTGAAGCTACTACATATTCAACTTCCATGGTGGAGTATGTGATGCATTTCTGCTTCGCACTCCTCCAAGATACAACTCCTCCTCCCAAGGTAAACACATATCCAGAGGTCGATCTCTTCTCATCTTGATCCGCCTGGAAATCCGAATCCGTGTACCCAACAGGACACAAGTTCTCACACTGATATACAAGACATAAGTCTCGTGTTTTCCTCAGATATTTGAGAATGTGTTTCACCGCATTCCAATGCACCTGCCCGGGATTGGTCTGATATCTTGCTGCCACACCAAAAACATAGCAGATATCTGGCCTCGTGCAAAGCATAGCATACATGAGACTTCCCACTGCCGAAGCATATGGTACTAAATACATCTCATTCTTCTATTTCTCTATCACAGGACACTGTGACTTTGAAAGACGAATTCCATGACGATAAGGCAAAAAGCCTCTCTTGGAATTTTCCATGCTAAAACGAGCCAACACAGTATCAATGTAAGTACCCTGGGATAAGCTCAACATCCTTTTCCTACGATTGCCTAGGACTTTGATCCCAAGGATGTAACCAGCATTACCCAGATCTTTCATCTGAAACTGCTCGGATAACCAACCTTTTATGCCTGATAACACCTCCACATTGTCTCCAAACAGGAGAATGTCATCTACATAAAGTGTAAGAAAAACCACACTCCCACTAATAAATAAACGGTACACACAACTTTCGTTTTCGCATTGTGCAAATCCATAAGATTTGAACACATCATCGAAACGCTTGTTCCATGACCTTGAAGATTGCTTAAGTCTATATAAGGACTTCTTGAGCTTCCAGACAATATGCTCTTGATCATTCTTCACATATCCTTCTGGTTGTTCCATGTAGATGTCACGACCTTGCTCAAGGTACCCGTTCAACAACGCAGTTTTGACATCCATCTTCTAGATCTCAAGATCCATATGTGCTGCTATGGATAGAAGTATCCGAATGGATTTTAACATAGCAACTGGTGAGAAGGTTTCATCATAGTCAATACCTTCCTTTTGACTATAACCTTTTGCCACGAGCCTAGCCTTAAACGTTGTTATGTTAGCACTCGAATCCTTCTTTTTCTTGTATACCCACTTACTGCCTATGGCACGAAAGCCTTCTGGCAGCAAGGATTTCTGGTACACATCCATTGCTGTAATCGATTCTATTTCAAAATTCATGGCCTTTCGCCATTGATCAGTATCCTTGTCACTCATAGCTTCATCGTATGTCCACGGGTCGGTATCATTTAGTCCGTCTTCAGGGATTAGGTTAGAAGACTCTCCTACGAACATGTACCGCTCAGGTTGCTGAGACAACCTCCCACTACGATGAGGCCCCATTAATGTGTATGTGTTTGGTGCAATCACTTGTGATTCACCATCTTGCACAGGCGGCTGTGCACCTGGTTCCATACCCAATTCAGGTATGCTCAGGTTGCCACGGGGTTCTCCTGATGGATTTGAATTGTTCTCTTCAATTTCTTGAAGTACAATCTCGCTCTTGGTTTTGTGGTTTCTTATAAATTCATGTTCAAGAAATCTTGTGTTGGTACTCACAACAACTTTCTGATCTTCTAGGTCATAAAAGAAACCACCCTTTGTTTACTTGGGATAGCCCACAAACAGCATTAACTTAGACCTGCCTTCCAACTTATCCGCTTCCTTATTTAGCACGTATGCTAGACAACCCCACACTCTTAGCTTGGACCAATTAGGCTTATGTCCATACCAGAGTTCAACTGGAGTTTTAGGAACTGAGTTGGACGGAACTAAGTTAAGTAAATACGCCGATGTTTCTAGTGCATACCCCCAAAAGGAAATGGGCAGGCTGGCATAGCTCATCATTGACCTAACCATTTCTAACAGAGTTCTATTTCTTCTCTCTGCTACACCATTCTGCTGAGGGGTGCCAGGTGCAGTCCACTGGGAAGTAATCCCTTGATCTGCTAGATACTGTAAGAACTCATTGCTGAGGTACTCACCACCACGATCAGATCGTAGTCACTTTATGGTCTTGTTTAACTTGTTCTCTACCTCAGCCTTGAACTCCTTGAATTTCTCAAGGCATTCAGACTTATAGTGAAGCAGATGAACGCGTCCATATCCAGAGTAGTCATCTATAAAGGTGAAAAAGTATCTATGCCCTCCACGGGCTTGTGTTGACATAGGTCCACACAGATTAGAGTGGATGAGGTTTAACAAGTCGTTTGCTCGATACTCAGTTGCCTTGAAAGGCCTGGTCGTCATCTTCCCCTCTATACAAGACTCACAAACTCTATGTGGAACTACTTGGATTGGATCCATTATTTTCCACAATCAAAAAGTTTCTTAATTCTTCTAAGATTGACATGACCGAGTCTCAAGTGCCAAAGATATGTTATATCCTCACTTGAAGAAAAATTTCTTTTCCGTTGGTTAGACAAATTATATGCCTCTTTCACTGTTGGTTTGTTTGAACATGTAATAACATAAAAAGAATCTCTCTGTGACCCATGACAGATAACAACGTTATTTCTCATGATAGAAACATCTCTACCAATTATAACAGAAAATCCATCATCAAAAAGTTTGGAAACTGAAATCAAGTTTTGCCGAAAAGTCGACACTAACAAAACATCTCATAGCATTAAAACATTATTCCCATAACATAAAGTAACATCTCCAATTGCTGCAGCAGAGACTTTAGCAGAATTTCCCATGGAGATGGTAATCTCGCCATCTTCAAGCTCTCTAGTCAGCTCGAACCTCAGCATAGAGTAACAAACATGATCAGTAGCTCCAGTATCCACTATCCATGAATGGATAGAAACTGATGTTAAACATGTTTCAATAACTAGTGCAGAAGATGACGTACCTTGTCCCTTGGTGACAAACACCGAACAATTTACTTTACAGTGACCTTTCCTTTTGCATGCAGAACAGACCCTTCTTTTGTAAACTTCGCCTCCAAATCTTTCTATAGGAGCATCACTAGTCGAATTCTTCATGCTCACATCCTCTACACTCGGAAGTGGAAAGTGATAGTCAAGCACAACAGCAGAAAAGGAGTCATTGATCTCTTGAGCAGCCTCCAAGAAACTGATCAATTGATCCAGAGTGAACACCTTGTCTTCAACCATGGAAGTGAAGTCATAGAAACATTCTGTAAGGGAGTCGTATATGACATCAGTGAACAACCGATCATTCATATTTCCACCATGTAAGATATAAAATCTTCTAAGGTGATCCATGTGTAACACATGCTCCCTTACCTTACCACCCTGTGCCATCTTACAGTTTACAATTCTCATTATAAACTCGGCACTGGCAGTCTGTCCAAACCTACCAAAAGTCTTAATCAGATCTTTCCAAATCTCAACTGCGTCAGTACAATACTGATACTTGAGTTGAAGTTCCTCAATCGTGGATGACCTGAACATTGATAATAACTTATCGTTGTTCGTCATCCAATTTTCAAAGGACCTTCTTGAGGAATCTGAGGACTCAATGAAAAGTACAGCCGGACAAGGCATAAGTAACACAAACACAGTCTGTGTAGCAATCATACATCACTCCATGAGCCATTTCCATTCTAGGAAATTAGAACCCATCAAGGGATTTTGTGCCAAAATACAAATAATGATAGACATATCTGAAAATGAATAAATTAATAAATTAAGAACATGCAACAGAACAATTGAAACAAATATGCATAGTAACCTTTAGATAAAAACAATACAATTAGTTTCCTCCAATTGCCCAAGCTAATTCACCGCAAGCTACCCGAGTAGACTGTTTACGATGAACGCTCAACCAGATCAAATGATCCTTTAATTTCTTAATATGTAACGTATCTTATGACAAAAGAAATTAATATTGGAGATCCCAAGACCATGTTCACCTATCCGGAGCAGGGACATCACAAATGAATTATACTCCAGGCAACATCTAAGCCAAAATAACCACAATCCTAACTCCGAATGTAAAAGGGCGATTTAGCATACGTACTAGACCCATATTGCATGCCCTTGACATCCTTTTGTTATCCCACTTAGATTAATCTTAGAGACCAGTGAAAGTTGTCTCAATGCAAGCTACCCAAGTAGACCATTTGCTTAGAGGGTCACAATTCTCATCTTAAAATAAGTGTTTTATTTTAGAAACCTCATCGCATTGGAACTGGTGAGGGACCCCTAACGTAAGCTACCCGAGTAGACCGTTTACGCTTCGAGATACCCCATTTCCAATGAGAAGTCGTATTTCTGGAGGTCAAATGATCTTGGTTAGAAAAGAACCAAAATCTAGCTTAGTATTTTTAATTCCAAAGGTTTCATGCGCACACATTATTTTATGTTGCCATAAATTATGTCACAACTAAAATTTCATCATAAATTAATATGAATCCTGGAATATATAGACATAATTTAAAACATAAAATAAATCACATAAGACATGCTCAAAAATTTAAATAATTGCAACATGCTTATTAAAGTAAATAATTAAAGCAAATAGGCATGCTTTCCTATTATTTACTAGTGCGCACATTATAAATCACATCATGTGAGAAATAATTAAATAAACAAATAAAAATTTCTCGTGGCTCCTCAGATGCGAATAAAAATTAAATCCTATCGATTACAAGGCTTAAATTTAATTACAGATTTTCAAGTTGGGCTCCCACTCTTTAATCTGAATGTGCAATACTTGGGCCGAAATTAGAGTTTCAGAGATTCAGGCTGCCATCGGGTCAACGGGCCCGTATCAAACCCTAGCAGCGAAACCCTAGCATCAAACTAGGGTTTTGGCCACTGATTTTCAGCCCCGTCGCCATCGACATCCAGCCGCCACCTGCGGCTGGCTCGCACCGCCAGGAGGTCGCTGCCGTCCCAGCTACCCGTCACCATCATCGCCGGCCATCCATGCAGCGAGAGAAGCGGCCGAGCAGTCACGAGAAGCACAGGGCGCGGCCCAGCCGTGCACGGCGCAACCCTAGGGTTGCAGCTGCACGTCGCCGCCACCCACACCACCACTGCCGCCGCCTGCTACTGGCCTCCGTCCCCTGCACGGGCCCGATGGTCGGCCGCCGCCTGCGGCCTGGCAAAACACGCGCGCGCGCGGGGAAACTCGGCCCAGCCACGCACGGCTAAAACCCTAGGGTTTGCCGTGCGCTGCCGCTGTCGACTCCTTCTTCGTCGTGATCTTCGTTCTTCAATTCTCATCCTTCTTTCGGATCCAATTTTACAGATTAGAAAGAAAATAATACAAAGTAGATCTAAATCTATTACAATGATTTTCCCTATCAAATCTAACAAAAGATTTTCTCGTGGTGAAAAACAGATCCAAAAAAAACGGGAAGGCCACGAGAACAAAAACATACACAACAATTTAAATCCATCCATGAACATACAAATTTATTTAATTAAATTTATCAAGGATAGATCCTAAGAACTAGAACCTGGCTCTGATACCAGTTGTAGAATTCGAGTCTACGACTAACAATATTAGTTGTTATTTAATTCACAGGACCGTTCTTAAGATATCAAGAACAAATTCAATTAAATAAACCATGCCACCCTATTCATGCTTCTACAATAATTAATTGCATAGGGTGGATTCAAGATAATACCTGATCTTCAATCGTTTGATCTACAGATCTAGATCGGAGGATGAACGATGAAGTCAAATCTGAAGCAGAATGGAACCCTACTTTGATTGTGTTCCTACAGATTTGATCTTCTTATCTGTTCCCTTGCTCCTTGGAAATCTGGTGAGGATTATCTACTAGGGGTGTACACGGTCCGGTTTGGCCGGTTTAAAGGTCGAAGTATGGACCAAACCAAATAATACTGTTTGAAAAATTCTCAAACCAAACCGGCCAAATTAATTTTTCAAACCAAACCAAACCAAATCAAATAAAACGGTTTGGTTCGGCCGGTTTAACGGTTTGGAACATGACTTTAACGAGCAAAGTCAAAACATAAAAAAAACTCTATTTTTAGCAATAATTTATTTTAGAAATAAAAATAAATAAATAATGGTTCTCATGACAAAGTACAAGACAATCATAATAGAAACAAACAATTTATGACATCAAAATATAATAGTTCATATCTCATTCTCAAACATAATAGTTCGTAAAAGGTCACATTATTACGATGCGACAATGGTGAAGCCGACCGACACTTGAATTAAATTGTGAGATTGTAATATTGGATAGTTTAAGGTTTATTTTAAATTTCAATAAATAAATAAAAATGTAGGAGAAAAATAAAAATTCTATGATTTCCGAGAAGATAATAAGGGTAAAAGGAGAGACGTTTACAAATAAATAAATAAAAATTTGTAAATGAAAATGTAGGAGAAAATAAATTATATGATGTTGCGTAAAGGATTTGAACTTGTACCTTTTAAAATCCAAAATATAGCTTGAACCACTACACTAAATGCACTACATTAATATTTTTAGTATAATTTAAATACTTATTAAAATTATAAACGGTCCGGACCGGTCCAAACGGCCGGTTTCTGTACTCAAACCATGGACCAAACCAAATTATATGGTTTGAAATTTACGGTCCGGCCGGCCGATTAATTCACTTGCCGAACCGGCCAAACCAACCAAATCATTTCGGTTCGGCCGGTTTGGCCGGTTTGGACCAAACCGTGTACACCCCTATTATCTACCAAGTTGAATCAGGAAGCCGGAGGATTCAATCAGAAAAACCCTCCTTGTGATCGTCGCCGATCTCTCTCTCAATTAATTCAATATTCTGATTTGAATATTAAATTGGATACTGTGGTGGCTTTTTCTGATCTACGAGAGAAATCCTTTATATAGTGTTAGGGTTTTGAGAAACCCTAACCCTAATGGGCTTGAGCAGTTTGTGGGCCAGACCAGGAATCAAATGCAAATAATAAAGTGGATCCTCTTTATTAATTAATCCTTCCTTGTTCAACCAGAACATAATTAATTAATAAAACATTGTTTTAACCTTCACCGCGGTAACAATGTTGACTCGCCCCTTTATTACCACGTTATTAGGAACGGGTTGCATTAAACTAACATGATCCACATATTTAAGGTTTTAGACATTCATTAATTAATTTGGCTTATAATAATCAACCACAATTAATTAATATCTTATTTCCTGATTAATACCACTCAGTCATTTTATCTTATGCTTGAACAAATCATTCAGCATGCAGGATTAAGCATAAAGAACCTTGTGATTTCATCAGGGAATGTCACCATCCTAAAACGGATATGCTTACCTGTACATCCAGCCTAAGCAGACCCCACACAAATTGCCAACACCCATAATGCAGATATAAGAGTACATTTAAGACTCGCCACCATAGCATATCAAAGTGTGGTCAATCCATGTGTGCCCCTTATCCTTCAGTAAGGTTTAAGATCATAGGAAGTATGTTAGGGATCTGGCTCATTCATATGTCAATGAGAATGGCACATCCCACTGATGATCCCATCAATACATAAACATGTACCGACACATCAAGTAGCTAGGATAAGCCCACTTATGAACCGTTGTGCCGTAGCTTAAACCAACAGCCTATCCAGGAACTGTTTCAGCTGTGATACTATTTTTATCTCGCTAGGTCAAACGAACCTTATGATCCTCTGTGATCTCCTACACACCATATGGTCATCCCTATCCACGAGATAAAATGATATTATAGTTCATCGTATGTTCACATTTATCAGATAGCGACAATTGTTGATGCAACACATAAATGAAGGCCTGTATACAAAACACTTTATCATTTATGCTTTCAGTATACAATCCCAACAGAATGGTAAGTCATCGTGCTCCCGACGATAAATGAAGCGCTTCTAGGGAAGCAACCCAAGTTCAATTTAATTGTTTTGAGTCTTTTAATTGTTTCATATTATATTTTCCAAGCATTTGTGTCACGTTGAGTTTGGGGGGAATTAGCATTTACAGGTGCATGTTCAGAGTTTGAATTTTGGAGTAAGAAAGTGTTTTTAAGTGTCTTGTTCCGCGTGGGATGAGGGGTGTCCTGTTAGAGACCATTGTCCCGAGCAGGTATGTTTCCATCCCATACGAGAGGATCCGAGGCAGAAAAAAGATAAAACAAATTGACGTATCCCAAACAGGAGACACAGCGTCCCGTTCGGGACCGAGTTATTTTCGAACAACAAAATTGCACAGCCGAGATGTCTCGAATGGGACAAGATACATCCCGTTCGGGACCCATTGTGAATAAAGTGAAATTCGATGGGCATCAAACTCAATCGCGACTTTCTTTTTCTCCCGAATGGTACCAATTTTCCCTCCTTCCAAATTTTTTCAAATTTCCAGCCATCCATAGGTGAGTTCCTCTTTTATTTCATCTCACATTGCTTTATGTGTTCATTATATGGATGATTCATGGTTGATTTGTTGGAATGTTGGTTGGAAATTATACATTGTGGGTTATGCGATTTTGCCATCCTTTGAACGATTCCTTGTTTGGGGGTTGTTTTGATGTTAGGATTGTTCATATTTTGTGCATTCTTAGCATAAATTGTTGGATTTTGTTTGAATTTGGGCATTTCTTTTCAAGAATGTGTATATTGGATTTCCTTGGAAAGATTGTGAAATGTTGTAATGCTTTGATATTGTATATTCTCATTTAGAAATTTGGGTTTTGTTTTGATGATATTGGAAGGATTTGATTGCACTTTGGGGGTATTTTGAAGGTTTTCTATATAGTTTTTGCTTGGCTTTTTGTAGTTCATTGGTTTTTCTGGTTTTTACGATTCACGTAACCTTCAAGATGGGGGGTCAAGAATATTCTCTAGAACGAGCACAATAGGATGCCATATATTGTTGTAAAAAAGGCTCGGGTTTATTCCAGACGACTTTGATGCGAAGGAGTTTTGGATGGCAATTTCTAGAGAAGTGGTTCATGGAAATTTGAGAATGAAATCGGTGAAAGGATCTTTGATCAGAAATCCCGTACTCAGATATATCCACAAGATGGTATCTAATTCAGTATCGGGAAGGCACGAGTCAAATAATGTCACCACTACTGAGCTTTACATGTTTTATTCTATGCTCTCTGTAGTATCTTTCTCCATGGCTGTTGTGGCTATGGATAATTGGAGCCGAGCACCTTCTCTGAATCGGGCTGAATTTTTATCGGGCTAAAAATTCTTGAACCTAACCCTAACCCACCAATTTTCGGGCTGACCTATCAGGTTGGCAAGATTTACAAGTTTATTTTTGTAAAGATTTTTTAAAAATATTTTAACAACCCCTAAAAAAATAAAAAAGAAAATGAAGAACCAACATAAATAAAAGACATCAAACAACAATATCTTCGCAAAAAAACAGTGATAAGTGGATAAAAGGTTGTCCAATCATAGTTTGAAAAGAAGAAAAAACATCAATCCTTATATACCAACTAATTTGAATGTAGCTTTCACTTGGGTGAACATAAAAACGAAAGGCTAAAGGTGCTTGAAAGAAAGAGATGAGTAGGTACGCTAATTAGGAGAATGACGAGTGGAAGACAGTGAAAGAGGAAGAAATGAAGAATTTTCTCGATTTAAGGGTAACAGATTACGTCACAGGGAGAAATAGATGAGATTTTGTGTGACGGAAATAATTAGGTCTAGGGAATTAGGTATATAATTAGTAGGTGTAGTAGGATATAAATAATATTAGAAATAATGAATAAATTATTATATATATATATATATAATAAAATATTGCCGGACCTACGGGCCAACCCGCAACCCACCGGGCTCAGCCCGTTCGGGCCGCCAACCCATCGAGTTCAACCCGTTCGGTTAAAAATAATTTCGGGTTTGAAATTTTTTATCCTAACCCACATTTTAGCCCATCGATTTCGCGCTGACCCATCGGTTTCGGGCTGACTCATCGGTTTCGGGCTTTTTTGACATCTCTAGTAATGCGGCATGCTCACTTCGACGAAGCGTGTTTTCCTTTCTCCAAATCGACTTCAGCTCTTTCTCCGGCTCAGCTGGACATTTCGGAATTTCTGGAACCGCGAGCAGCTCCTCTCTCGCCCGCGCCAGCCGCGCTCTCGATCGATGTGTCCTCCTCTCATTCAGGTACCTGATAAGCTCATTATTTTACTCGCTTATCTATATTATTTTCTACTATTTTATCTAGTTTTAGTGAGTTTATATATATATATTCTATGCATGAGTCTATATTAGGTGGTATTATGTGCATCTTGGTGTTTTTGTAGGTTTTAGGCCTAATTTCACGAGAAAGCCGTTCCGAAAGCAGTGACGTGTAAGAGTAGCAGTGAAGAGTTCTTCCACAAGAGTTCTTCCACAAGATGAAGCTTTGAGTTAGCTCTCCAACGCAACTGGAATCGGGTCAATCGGAGTTCGGGAGAGGAAGTTATGGCCAAAACCGTGAGACCGCGCAGAAGGGGCGAGAGACCACGTCGATCGACGCCAATCAGTATCGATCGACGCCGAAGATGAAGCCACGTCGATCAATGCCAATCAGCCACAATCGACGCGAGTCTGTCTGCTAGAGCAGAAATCTGATGAAAATCGGATTTATTCATATCTTTAGCCCTAGATTTGATAGGATACACATCCACCCCTATCAATACCTAATTAAATTCGACTTTTTGAAATAGTTATCATTCCCTATCATATTTTCATTCCACAATTTAGTTTTTAGAATTTGGAGACTTGGGGAACACGAAACCCTTTTAATTTTCTTGTAAGTTCTTTATGTTTATGCAATACAATATGTTTTCTTTTGGATTTCTATCTGCGATGAGTGGCTAGAAACCCTAGCGGGTTCTAGGGGTCGATATTATTATGGATGCATGTTAGGATTGATTAATTAGGTTCATGATTCCTGCGTTTATTTCATAATTCTAGATTAATTCAAGGACCGAGAGGTGACGATTAATTTAGATGTCTAGCTATTGATAGAAAGACTGAGAGGTGAATATTGATAGTGGGATTAGGAATGCATGATACTATCTACACTATCCAAAAAGATGTACTAGACTGTAGAAATTGAACTGATTTGCTTATCGGATTGACTAATTTGGTGTACTTTGAGACCGAGCAGAGATAGTCACTAATTAGTAATCTAGGTTATATTTGCCAAACAAGGAAATATAGCATTATTGCAGTATTCCACCTGTTAAATTAATTAGTTCCTACATGGAATCCATAATAAGAATTCTTCCCTAGAATCTGTGTTCTTTTAAATTTGCTTTCAAAACATCTTTAATTTTCCGTATTGTCATCTTTATTTTCCAAATCAAAACCTTAATTTTCTGTTCACTCAAACAATAAATCTTAGGATCATAGCTAGTATATAGGATAGTTTCCCCACACAATTCCCCTGGATTCGATAACCTTAGGGTTTACAAATTTATTTTCCACTGTTGCTATAATTAATCTATAGATTTTACAGTGATCAGTACCTCTCGGCCGTGTTCTCTATGTACTGATGAGGTTTCTACTCCTCCTGCACCGGATCAGGGTTCGCCGGTTCAGGCCACGCCTCCTGTTCAGCCTGAACCGCCACCAGCCCCATCAGGACATCACATGATCACCCGGGCATGCACTGGGGTTTTTAAACCACATCATCTCGCCTATTATGCTTCCACACGTCTGCATGATGCCCTTCAGACCTTGATAAGTTAGGATTTTCACCAACTTATCTTATTGTTCTTTGACTGATTGTGTAGTGTTTAGATCGTTTTTGTATCATTTTCGTGTTGTACTTGGAATGTCGTGTTTGATGAATCATGCAGGTTTTCAGTAAAAAAACATAGAAGGATTAGAGTTTCAGTTTCAGCACCCCGTCGATCGATGGAAAGGTTCGTCGATCGACGAGGCAAAGCACGCCAAGCGTTCGACAAAGGGACACGGGAGATCGACGAAAGTCAAGGCCTCGTCGATCGATGCCAATGCTCGTCGATCCATCGATCGACGAGGATGTTCAGAGTTCAGCGATCGACGCCACACAGCCTTGGTCGACGCGCATGCGGGAATCCTTGTCTGGATCTGATTTGGAGATTAACGCATATCTAACCCTAGATACTG
>JAPKLW010001798.1:0-31192 GCA_026898455.1 Plectranthus barbatus | reverse complement strand
ACTTGTCATACTTGATAGGTAGATATCCCTGGAATCTGTACTTCTCTAATTTGACTTCAAAAGCTTTTAAATTTCCTGTTTAAATTTCATTAGCAACTATTGTGATTTTCAAAACAACCACAAAACCTTTTATTTGATTTTCCTAATCAATATTTTCAAGAACGTCTGGCTTAGTACTTAAAGGTTATTCATTACTTCTTTCCCTGTGGGATCGATAATTTTATTTGCCGCTATATTATTAGCTTTGCTATGTCGTGGGTTAAAAATATACGCGATCAGACCTCCACTGAACCGAGAGGATTTTAGTCTGCTGCAAAGAATCTGCTCTGGCTTGCTGCTATGAATGACGAGATGGCTGCACTTCATCGACACTGCACCTGGGAGCTTGTCCCTCCGCCTCCAGATTCAAATATTGTTGGATCCAAGTGGGTTTTCCGAACCAAATTTTGCTCTAATAGCTCTATCGAGCGATATAAAGCTCGCCTGGTCGCTCAAGGTTTTTCTCAGATTCCCAGCATTGATTTCTCACACACCTTCAGTCCAGTAGTTAAAACTGCTACAGTACGTGTCATTTTATCTATAGTCATGACAAATGGCTGGCCGCTACATCAGCTCGACGTCAAAAACGCATTTCTAAATGGCGTTCTCTCTGTACCTATCTATATGTCTCAACCTCCTGGTTTCACTGATGCACGATTTCCTAACCATGTTTGTTTGCTCAGGAAAGCATTATATGGTCTTAAGCAGGCTCCTCGCGCTTGGTTCCAAGGCTTAAGCTCATTTCTCCTATCTTCGGACTTCATCTGCAGCAAAGCCGATACTTCTCTCTTTATTTATTGTCGTGGCTCTACTCTGCTTTATTTACTTGTTTATGTTGATGATATTATCCTCACTGGCAATAATGCAACTTATATTTCGACATTTATCTCCCAAATGCACAAGGAATTTGCTATCAAGGATATGGGTTTGCTTAGCTACTGCTTGGGATTGGAAATCACATATACAAAGGATGGTTTGGTTCTCTCTCAAGCTAAATATGCTAAAGACATTTCTAAGCGATCGGACTATGGCATGCAAAATCGGTCGTGACTCCTCTTCCCGTCGACGTATCCTTCTCACAGGACGGTGATGAGTACAATAACGTCACTCATTATCGATCTATTGTGGGTGCCCTGCAATACCTCACAATTACTCATCCGGACATTGCCTTTGCAGTTAACTTTGTCAGTCAATTCCTCAAGTCCCCTACCGTCGATCACTTTCAAGCAGTGAAACGGATCCTTCATTATGTAAAAGGCACTCTTTCTCTTGGTTTATCCTTCTCCCGTCACTCTTTAGTTGACTTGGTTGCCTATTCAGATGCGGATTGGGCGCGATGTGTTGATACTCGTCGTTCTACATACAGTTATGCTATCTTCTTAGCTGGAAATCTAGTTTCTTGGAGTGCAAAGAAACAACCAACAGTGGCTCGATCCAGTTGTGAATCCAAATATTGTGCTATGGCTAATACAGCGGCAGAAGTTGTTTGGCTTTCTTCTCTTCTCCGCGAGCTCCATGTGTCGCTCATTCGCCCACCTCGTCTTCTTTGTGACAACAAGAGCTCCATCTTCCTTACTCAAAATCCAGTTGCACACAAAAGAGCTAAACATATCGACATTGATTATCATTTTGTGCGTGAACTTGTCCAAACCGATAAACTTCACACCGAATTTGTTCCAACAGAGCTCCAGGTCGCTGACGTTTTCACAAAGGCTCTTCCACGCACCTCGTTCAAATTCTTCAGACGCAAGCTCAGACTCGACAGTCTTCCGACGCTTTCGCTTGAGGGGGGTGATAAAATATGAAGATATATTCATATTTAGGGTTTCCTAGTATCTAGGTTTTTGTATCTAGGGTTTCATATTTTTACATATCTTGTATCTTTTTCATATCTTTTCATTCCCTATTTATATTCATCAATAAACACTTTTACGTTTGCGGAAGACCCTATCAGGAAGGACCCTTGTTGGTAGGTCGTGATTTGTGGTTATGGGTCGTGGTCGGGAGCTGGACCTTGTTGGTAGTTCGTCTCCCTTTGGGGACCAGCTGAGGTCATCATCCAAGGGTCGTGTAGCTCCTTTCGGTGGGTCCCCTTGGCTCGTGGTCCAGTACGCCGAGTCTGGGCCTAGTCGAGTTCACCATTTGGAGGCTGTAGAGCCCATTTGAGTGTGTCCTCTTCAGCCGTTGCCACCCTTACTGGACCTGGGCCTAGTTTTTCTAGCCCAATTATTTTTGGGCCCAACAACTGTCACGAGGAATCATCGGGTCCGGGGATAGATCATCCGGGATCCTGGCCAGTAGAGTTTTGAACATGTCGGGTTGGGTCTTCTCTCCCGATTTCTGGGAATCTGCAGGGTCGGCCCAGTTGCCGTCCCTCTCAAAGTATTATGCTCGGTGCCTATCCATTGAGGAGGGTCGATGTCGACCACTGTTGGTCCCTGATCAGAGTCATGATAAGCAGCGGAAGACTACTTATCAAATGCAGCGGAATGTTTAAGTATATTGCACTTAGTTTCTTTTTCAAATATTTAGCTCAAGGTAGGTGTTAAGATTGTTTGAAAGATACTCTAGCAACTTGAGGTTGCCAGGTTTTAAAATAGTAAGCAGAAACAATAAAACAGTAATGAAAGACATAAGTTTTATAGTGGCTCGATCCTCAAAGATCTACGTCCACTCCTCTTCAAGTACAAGGAATTGCCGTTCTCTTGTAGCAGGTGGTGAGCTATCGAGCGATCTTTCGGTTGGCAGCTGCGGCTAAGTCAAGGGTGCACCTTCGTAAAACTTAACCTTGCTACAATGGAAGCTTTATAGTTCCTTCCTAAACTCTCCTGGGGGTTTTGGCAATAGCCCGTCGTAGTCAATCTATTTTCAGAGATGTGACTGCTGATGCTTCCTAGGATGGAAGTTATCCCAATTATTGATCCTTGAATAAAGTCAAGGAATCCTCTTGAATACAGTGTCAGATATTCAATGTTTGACACTTGTTGTTGAGAGCTTTGAGATTCTCCTTGTCTCTTTAATGTGCTCTCAACCGACTACTCTTTCTCACTTTTCCTCGTTTGTCAAAGGTATCTCACAATAATTGCCTTTGCCAATATAGTTGAAGTGTTTGTTTTCATAGTGGAATCTCAAAGTAGTCATAAGGGGGGGTTGAAGAGTAGCTCTCTCTTGTTTGGACTTCTCTTTTATATCCAGAGATTCAAACTTTGAATCTCCAGACCCATTAGACACAACGTCTCCTTTGTCCAAAAGAGCTACTTGCTTTTTCGTCCTTTCCAGCGTGGTACAGTGCGTTTTTACCTACTTCGGGAAGACTATTCATCCTTGGTTGTACCTTTTGTCAGAACGGTAGTCTTAGCAAGAGTTTGTAGATCATTTCCTTGCTTAGCATTCTCTCGGAGAATGCTGGGAACAATCTGCTATGTACTTCGACCTTTTGACTGCTAAGCTCTTCTAGCAGTCTGCTTTGTATCCAACTGCTGACACCTCAGCAGTTGCGTATTCAGCACTTGGGTCTTGATTCCTTATTGCTATTACTTATAGCAAATCTTCTGACTGTTAGCGAATGCTGACTCCTTCAGCATTTCGCTATCTCTTTTCTTCCGACTGCTGAGTAAGTACTCCTCGCAGTCTTTTCTTCTCAGCACTTTGTCTGTGATCACTGTAATTTCTAACAGATTAATTATAGAAACAGTGGCAAATAAATTTGTAAACCCTAAGGTTATCGATCCAGGGGAATTGTGTGGGGAAATTATCCTATGTACTAGCTATGATCCTAAGATTCATTGTTTGAGGAATTCAAAATAGGTTTTGGTTTTATAAAAGTAAAGAGAACAACGCAGAAAGTTAAAGTAGTTTTGAAAGCAAATTTAAAGGAACACAGATTCTAGGGAAGAATTCTTATTATGGATAACATGTAGGAATCAATTAATTTAACAGGTGGAATACTGCAACATTGCTATATTTCCTTGTTTGGCAAATATAACCTAGATTACTAATTAGTGACTATCTCCGCTCGGTCTCAAAGTACACCAAATTAGTCAATCTGATAAGCAAATCAGTTCAATTCCTACAGTCTAGTACATCTGTTTGGATAGTGTAGATAGTATCATGCATTCCTAATCCCACTATCAATATTAACCTCTTGGTCCTTCTATTAATAGCTAGACATCTAAATTAATCGTCACCTCTCGGTCCTTGAATTAATCTAGAATTATAAAATAAACACAGGAATCATGAACCTAATTAATTAATCCTAACATGCATCCATAATAATATCCAAACCCTAGAACCCGCTAGGGTTTCTAGCCACTCATCGCATATAGAAATCCAAAAGAAAACATATTAAATTGCATAAACATAAAGAACTTACAAGAAAAATGAAGGGTTTCGTGTTTCCCAAGTCTCCAAACTCTAAAATATGATAGGTAATGCTGAAAAATCGAATTTAGTAGGCTATTTATAGGGGTGGATATGTATCCTATCAAATTTAGGGCTAAAGATATGAATAAATCCAATTTTCATCGAATTTCCGCTCCAGAAGACTCGCTCGCGTCGATCATGGCTGATTGGCGTCGATCGACGTGGCCATCTCTTCGGCGTCGATCGATGCTGATTGGTGTCGATCGACGTGGTCTCTCGCCCCTTCTGTGCGGTCTCACGATTTTGGCCATAACTTCCTTTCCCGAACTCCGATTGACCCGATTCTAGTTGCGTTGGAGAGTTAACTCAAAGAATCATCCATTTACTTGTGCCAATAGCCCGAATTCCCCTTGTGGAAGAACTCTTCACTGCTACTCTTACACGTCACTGCTTTCGGAACGGCTTTCTCGTGAATCTTAGGCCTAAAACCTACCAAAACTCCAAGATGCGCATAATACCACCTAATATAGACTCATGCATAGAATATATATATAAACTCAATAAAACTACATAAAATAATAGAAAATAATATAGATAAGCGAGTAAAATAATGAGCTTATCAAACCCCTCAAACTTGAACGTTTGATTGTCCTCAATCAATAGGCAAGAAAAAAATCAAAAGATCATGCGATTAAAGTGCAATGCCTCACAAGATTCATCACAGTCAAGAATCAAAAATCCACTACACACAAGCAATTTGAAAGAGACAGAAAATTCATCAACAGTGGAAGAACTCACAAGAAGTGTATCGCTCAACTCTCAAATATTTAAGGTATAGATGAAAGCACTCAACAACATGTATGAAGAAATTTCTACCATAGTCTTGCAAATTTTCTAATATCTCCACTGCTAGAATGTGCACACAAGTCTAGAATCAAAAAGGACTTTCAATAGGTTGTAATGTAGGCTTTTTCTGATAAGGTAGGGAAATATAGCCAAGTGACTAAAATCAATCAAGTTGTACTTCCTCAATCAATCCAAACCACCTTCTATTCATCATCCACCTCATCTCCTCAAATATATCAACAAATACACAACTTTCTTCTAGCTCATTTTGAATCTCTTATGCTCTTTACATAATTTTGTATTCTTATCTTTTCAGAGAGCTTATGAGAATTCTAATTATTTTTTTGAGCTTCTTTTTCACACATCTTTTCACCACTAATTTGTATTATCTTATCTCCATCTCACAATCATTCTACCCCATATACCACAACTCAAGACATGAGTGAAACCAATACTTCTTCTTCATCTCATAGACAAGGAAAGAAAAATTTTGTATAGGCTCAAAAGTGGCTGACTAGGGAAAATTCAATGTGAAGGGACAGTGTTTAGGGAATTGGGCTATCAAAGATGGCCTAAGATCATTTCCTAAACTTGTGCACACTATGTTGTCTCAACACAGAAAATAGGCAAGTTCTAGAGAAATAAAAACACACATGTGAATCTCACATCAAACGAATCAAAGGCTCAAAATTCTCACACAAAGGTTCAAAATTTTTCTTCCACAGTCAATTTCAAATCAGCTCAATCATCATGCAAACATAAGTGTCAAATCAATCCTATCATGCGGTATTCTACATTCATAGGCATCTAACCACAATCACAATCAATTCAAACTCAACCCTCAACCGATTCTAATCTCACAATCTCATTCGGGTTATATCAAAACTCAAAAATTTTCCCACAAAATAGAATAAAAAATAAAAATTAAGGAAAAAATTAAATACAGAAAGCCGAATAAATAAAAGATAGAACGTTCCATCTCTTGTCCACATCCCCCCAAACTTATTTCCAACTCAAAGAGTGGAATAAGTTTGAAAATCAGACAAAATAGGGAACGATACCTGGTAGTTGATCTCAGACATCAACGTTTTATCCCCCAGAGTCTTCAAATATCGCGCGGCATGAATTGTTGCAGCTAGCACTTTGCGTCGATTGACGTGAAGCCTTCTTGCTGATCCCGTTGAGGATCGAAGTGTATCACGCTGGGCTGCTCAGCGTCGATCGACGCCAGGCTGCATCGATCAACGTCGAGCCGATCTCTAATTTTTTTTAAAAAACTGCGAAACAACTCTTAATGCAAAATAAAAGAAATTCAAAATAATAATAAAAAACAAAAATTGAAAAGAAATTACGAAAAAGGTTGGGTAACCTCCCAACAAGTGCTTGATTTAACGTTGCAGCTCGACGATACCTCAAATCACCGCCAGGGAGGTCGGGTCCAGACTCGCCGGCCTTTGCCATCCACCATGTAAACCTTCCGATCCTTGATAATGGTGGTGAGCTCAGAAAAAGGCGGCGAAGTAGACAGATTCACCATTTCGTTTCCTCGCTCCCACTCAATGGCAGCTGTTTCTTCCTCTTCAGATTCATCCCCTTCATCAGTAGTGGAGATTCGATTGCACTCCGCTTTCTTCTTCCTCTTGTCGATCACAATGGTGATCTTTTCATCATTCGCCCGGAGTGTGATCTCGCCGCCTCGATAGTCAATGAGAGCGGCGCTAATGTTGAGAAACTCACGCCCCAATATCATGGGCATGTTCTTGTCTTCGTTCATCTCGTGCACCACAAAATTTGCAGGGAAGATGAGATGGCCCACGCGAATGAGCACATCCTCTAGTATATCTTTCGGGCGGGACACAGAGTTGTCCGCCATTTGCAGGGTGATCGTTGTGGGCCTCATCTCTCCGATGTTGAGACGCTTATAGATGGAGTACGGCATCAGGTTGATACTGGCCCCAGTATCACATAGTACTCTCTCGAATGTGTGTCCCCCAAACTCAACCGGAATAGAGAAGCATCCAGGATCGCTTCTCTTGATGGGCACCTGCTTTTGAAGTAGCAGGCTGCACAGCTCATGGATCTTCCCCGTCTCCTTCTCCACGAACTGCTTCTATCCACTCATCAGTTTCCGGAGGTACTTCATGTACCCCGGGATCTCTTTTAGTGCTTCGATCAGCGGGATGTTGATGCTGACCTTCTTTAAATTCTCCACAAATCTGGAGAACTTCTCGTCCTCTTTCTACTTCGCGAACCGCTGTGGGAAAGGCAAAGGAGGGGTTGATTTTCAAACTGCTTCGTGTCTTGAACAGACTTTGGCGTCGATCGACGTAGGGTAGTGTCGATCGACGGGCCTCTGTCTTCTACGTCAATCGACGTGGCAGGTCCGTCGATCGACGTGGATTCACGTCCTGCGCAGTTTTGCTCCTTTTCGCCTCCAGAATCATTCACAGCCATCTCAGGACCCTTGTAGCTCGTCCCGGACCTCAGAGTGACGACTTTGTAGTCTTTTTTAGCCTTTGGGTTCACCTCCATTGTTCTCGGAAGCTGTCCAGGCTTATGTTAGTTACCGAGTGTGGTGGCAATCTGGCTCAGTTGCGTGTCCATCATCTGCAGGTGTTTCGTCATCAGCTGCATGTGGTTGGCCATCCCCTTCACCTTGGTTTCTACCTTCCCAAACCGGTTATCGGAGCTCTTGATAAATTTCTCGAGCGTCTCCTCCAGCACAGACTTCTTCCTTTCCACGATCTCTCCTCCAGTACCTACATCAAAACCAGGCGGAGGGTGTTCTCCAGCAGAAGGGTTAGAATAAGAAAAGCCAGGGTGAGATCGCCCATGGTTGTAATGATACCCTTGGTTGCCTCGGTAGTTATTGTGATAACCACCGCCAATGTAGTTCACCTCTGTCCCCGCAGTTCCAGATGAACTGCTTGCACCCCAGTTGATGTAGTCGGCCTCCACCGGGACAATGGCCATGCTCGGCTCTGCAACAGCTGTAGCTTGCAAGATGCTCAAATTTTCAATCTCTTCCTGGAGCTTTTTCACCTCGGCAACCACATCGATTTCTGGCTTGGCTTCCACAGCTTTGACCGAAATCTATCGATCGGTCGGCCACTGATGGCTATTCAGCGCCATGTCTGCCAGCAACCTCATACTTTCTGCACCACTCTTCTTCATCGGTATCCCACCGGCAGATGCATCAACCAGCTCCTTCATGTGAGGATTCAAACCCTCATAGAAATGGCACACTTGCATCTCCAGATCGATGCCATGTCCAGGACAAAGTCGAAGAAGCTCTTTGTATCTCTTCCAGGCCTCGTAGAGTGACTCATCATACATCTGCATGAAAGTAGTAATGGCAGCTTTCCTCTTCAGCAGCAGGCTCGGTGGGAAGTAGTTGGTAAGGAACTCTGCTCGAAGCTCCTCCCATGTCCCGATTTGGCTCTTATCCAGTCCAGCAAACCAAGACCGTGCCTCGTCTCTGAGTGAGAACGAGAACAGTCTCATTCTGAACACATCTTGGGTTACTCCGTTCTGCTTCACAGTGTTACACACCTCAATGAATTGGTTGAGGTGGGTATATGGATCTTCTACAGCTCTCCCCCCAAACTGGTTTTGCTGCACCATTTGAATAAGGCTTGTGCGTAGCTCGAAGTTGTTGGCATCAATGCCAACTCTGAATGCGGCCTCCGCTTGCTGTGGAAGAAATCGATCCAAGATGGATCTTTGCGGAACCACAATCTGCATGTTGTTCAACTCTGCCAATCTTGCGGCTTGCTCTGTCTAAGTAGCCTGGGCTACTTGTAGTTGTGCTCTAAGTTGTTGTACTTCATTCACAAATTGCCTCTGCTCCTCGGGAGTCATATTTTGCAGAGGTGCTTCAAGATTCTCAGCCATCTCTCGTTGTTTGTCTTTTCCTTTCTTTTTGATTTTCCTGCAGGTTGCTTCAATTTCAGGGACAAAGGCTTCGAGTGTTTTTCCTTTGGCTCGCGTGTTCATGCACCTGCACAGAAAATAAGTAGAATCAGTTCGGCGTCGATCGATGTAAGGTGTCCGTCGACCGACGCTATAAGATGATCGACGTCGATCGACGCTAAGGGGCGTCGATCGACGTGGAATGCAGAAACAAAAACTCACACACGCACACGTACAGGAAAATAAAACTCAATCCAGCAAATCCTAGAACGAACTAGTAACAAGATAAAATCTAACAATTCCCCGGCAACGGCGCCAATTTGATCACTGTTATTTCTAACATATTAATTATAGAAACAATGGCAAATAAATTTGTAAACCCTAAGGTTATCGATCCAGGGGAATTGTGTGGGGAAATTATCCTATGTACTAGCTATGATCCTAAGATTCATTGTTTGAGGAATTCAAAATAGGTTTTGGTTTTATAAAAGTAAAGAGAACAATGCAGAAAGTTAAAGTAGTTTTGAAAGCAAATTTAAAGGAACACATATTCTAGGGAAGAATTTTTATTATGGATAACATGTAGGAATCAATTAATTTAACAGGTGGAATACTGCAACAATGCTATATTTCCTTGTTTGGTAAATATAACCTAGATTACTAATTAGTGACTATCTCCGCTCGGTCTCAAAGTACACCAAATTAGTCAATCTGATAAGCAAATCAATTCAATTCCTACAGTCTAGTACATTTGTTTGTATAGTGTAGACAGTATCATGCATTCCTAATCCCACTATCAATATTAACCTCTCGGTCCTTCTATCAATAGCTAGACATCTAAATTAATCATCACCTCTCGGTCCTTGAATTAATCTAGAATTATAAAATAAACACAGGAAACATGAACCTAATTAATTAATTCTAACATGCATCCATAATAATATTCAAACCCTAGAACCCGCTAGGGTTTCTAGCCACTCATCGCAGATAGAAATCCAAAAGAAAACATATTAAATTGCATAAACATAAAGAACTTACAAGAAAAATAAAGGGTTTCATGTTTCCCAAGTCTCCAAACTCTAAAATATGATAGGGAATGCTGAAAAATCGAATTTAGTAGGCTATTTATAGGGGTCGATATGTATCCTATCAAATCTAGAGCTAAAGATATGAATAAATTTGATTTTCATCGAATTTCCGCTCCAGCAGACTCGCTCACGTCGATCGTGGCTGATTGGCATCGATCGACGTGGCCATCTCTTCGGCGTCAGTCAATGCTGATTCGCGTCGATCGACGTGGTCTCTCGCCCCTTCTGCGCGGTCTCACGGTTTTGGCCATAACTTCCTCTCCCGAACTCCGATTGACCCGATTCCAGTTGCGTTGGAGAGCTAACTCAAAGCCTCATCCATTTCCATATGCCAATAGCCCGAATTCCCCTTGTGGAAGAACACTTCACTGCTACTCTTACACGTCACTGCTTTCGGAATGGCTTTCTCGTGAATCTTAGACCTAAAACCTACAAAAACACCAAGATGCGCATAATACCACCTAATATAGACTCATGCATAGAATATATATATATATAAACTCAATAAAACTACATAAAATAATAGAAAATAATATAGATAAGCGATTAAAATAATGAGCTTATCAGTCTGCTATCTCCTTAGCAGTCGTTTATGTCTGCTGACTTCTCTAGCAATCGGCTTGACTGCTGAGAACATTCCTAACATTCAAAATTTTCGAAGTCTTTGTTTCAATTGATGAATCCTTTAGCAATCTTTCGCAAGTACTTCTAATCTATTACAACTTGATATATTTCCTAAGAAGGACTTTACACAGAGTTGCTAGACTATCTAGATTTGAGCAATGATCGACCAAACTAACTAAGGCTTTGATTCAACAAAACCTTTACAATTTGATCTAAAGGGAGATTTACAACTTAAGTCTAGGAATAATTTCCAGAATAATTCCCAACAACCACATCATCTAGTTCGCTAGTAAGGTTTCTCTGCGGGTCAGTTTGCTTTTCGCCTATTGAGTCGGGCTCCTCGACGATCGGGGGGGCTTTTGAGTGTGTTCACCTCCTTGTGAAGATGGTGGTTTTCCTTTTGCAATTCGTGGTTCGTCGCGTGGAGTTCCATGCCTCGGGTATCCATCTCCTTCATCTGACGTTGACTTTTCTCCATTTCTTTAGTAAAACGGGCCAACATTGCATTCAACATTTCCGGCAGTACAGATTGCAAGTGGTTGCTTGCTGGGTTCACCGGACTAATTCTTAGAAGGGGATGAGCTCGATTGAACCATCCGGTCCCGTGGGAAGATAATTGAGTCTCTCGTTATTACTTGCCATCGAATCAAAAAAAAATTCCAAGGGCCCCACGGTGGGCGCCAAATGTTGAGGTTCGATTTATCAGGATAAATGGAGCCCTAAGAATTAAACGAGAGATAACAAATAATAACAAAAAGATGTAATCAATAAAGAACACACAAAAGATAAATGATAATGAAACAAGATTGACAATAACGAGAATAAATAAAATAAGGCGAAAATCGTATTAAGATAGAGAGTTCCAGAGCGATTTCGGCAGTGTTACAACGTGAATTTTACAGTTGGAAAAAGATAGTAAAAAATCAACTCTCAACCCTTATTTATAGGGGGAGTGTTAACCTAACCCTAGTTTTCAGCAAGCTCATGCTCGCCGAAATTTTCGGAGCAACTCCGAGTTTCTCGGGGTTGGTTAGAGTTTCTAATGGTCATGTGTTGTTGGGCTTCCTTGGGGCTCCATGATGTCCTCGCCACCGACCCTCAAGAGTGGTTGGTGTCGAGGAGATATCTAGGTCGGCGTTGACCTCTTGACTTAGGCAATTATGTATCTTTCCTTACTCTAATTGGGCTTGTGACTTTGGGCTGGCGATTGTGTGGGCCATTGAGCTTAGTGGGCATGGGCCTCTGTGGCCTGGTCCCAACAAATATAATATAATATAAACGTATTTTATATTATACATCAAATATATATATATATATATATAGGGGAGTGATCATATGAGAACCAGCTTTACCATGTGAAAATAAGAACAAATCTCGGCCATCCAAAACATGATATCAACAGCTCAAATTTAATTTCGTTCGTGTTTCATTATTGTTTGTATTGGTCTGCATTATTGTAAAATGAGGGGTAGTTTTGTACTTACATCAATTCAAATCTTTTTATAATCTAAATTATATCTCGCGATCTTTGTTTCCTTTGCGATTTGTGATTTACCATCGCTATTCCTTCTGTGATTATATAATTGTGAAATCTTGTTCGTCATTGTCTGCGATTGTCTATGATTTGTGATTTGTCATCGTTTTCGTTCGTCATTGTCTGCGTTCATCGTCTGTGTTTTTCATCTGCATTCATCGTCTGCGAGTTATGGATGCTTTGAAAGGTAAGATTTTATATATTGCATCTGGTATGTAATAGAAGCAATTGTTTTCTGATATGATGTTTGCTGATTAGTTATCAGTTACAGTTATAGAATTGAAGTTTCATTGTATAGGTTATTGATGATTTGTTTGCAGGTATTGAATTAGGTTTCGTAGATTGCTGTTTTTATATGTAGTACTTATTTTATATGTGATTGAATGATAATTAGTTTGTGTACAGTTATAATTAGTTTATGTAGGTTCTGGTTGGTTATGAGAATTCATTATATAGATTAAATACATGCATCATATTTTGTTATGAATTGCATTATATGTTTGTAGTTCTTTTGTTAACTGAAAGAGTGATTATTTGTTTACATACTTTCAAATTTGTTGTATATGTGCATTATATAATGTTAGAACATGCATTATATATTTAATAGTTTCATTATAGGTGAGTTTGTTATAATTAGTTCATGGAGTTTCTGTTATGGTATGTGAATTCATTATATAAGGAAAATATGTTCATTATATAGTTATGTATCATGCATTATATGTTTTGAGTATCAAATTTAATTCATGATTTTTTTTTGTACAGATTCTTATGTTCCAAGGTGTGATAATTCTATGAAGCCTTATGTTGGAATGCTATTTAGCACACTTCGGGATGGTATTGAATTCTATGATAATCATGCTAGGTTTTCTGGTTTTGATACACGTCTTTCTACTTTAAAAAAGGGTGGTGATATGATTCTGTGGAGATATGTAGTGTGTAGTAGGGAGGGTTAGAAATTTCATGAAAAGGTTGAAAACCAGAATTGTACGTTAGTTGAATCTAGGCAGAAAAGGAGAAAATGTTTTTTCGATGAGATGTGGATGCAAGGCAAAGATGGTTTTGAAATATCATGGAGGTTCATACTTAGTTCATTTATTTGTTGAAAATCACAATCATCCGTTAGTTGAAGCTCGTTTTCAGCATTTTATGAAGTTGAATCGTCAAATTGACATTGTTCATCAGAAGTTTATTTTGGACTGTGCAAGAACAAATATAGGACCAACACAGTCATCTCGTTTGTTAAAAGAGTTTCTTGGCGGCTGTGATGGTGTTTGTTCTGTTGTAGATGTTAGGAATTACTCTCGAGATATGAGAGCATTTGTTGATGGTGCTGATGCACAAATGCTTCTCAATGAAATGGCAAGGAAGCAGCAGTTGTGTTCAGCATTTAGTTATCATTATCATTTGGATGAAGATAGCAAGTTGATGAGACTCTTTTGGTGTGATTCTATCTAGAAGAAGAATTATAAAGTTTTTGGGGATGTTGTTGCATTTGACACCACGTATTCGACAAATAAGTAAGTTTTTTTTGTTTCATTTTTTGTTCTTATATATATTTATTACTTTATTTATGTGCTTGCATTATATGAACCAAACATATTCATTTTATAGTTATTGAATCTGCATTATATGTTTCTTGTGCTATCTGATAATGTTTAAATTCATGATGCATTATATAATGTACACTTTCTCATTATAAAGCTTTTTAATCATGCATTTTATAGATTTGTCATATGCATTATATGGTTGTACATTTTGCATTATAATGGTGCATTATATAATACAAATAGTTTCATTATATAGCTTTAGTATATGCATTATATGGTTATTGTGTTATGAAGTCAAATGTAATTGTTATATGTATTTTATTTTCAGGTATTGTTTAATATTTGCCCCTTTTACGGGCAAGGATAATCATGGGAAACCTGTGACTTTTGCTGCTGGTTTTTTGTCTAAAGAAGATTCTGATTCTTTTTCATGGTTGTTTGAGAGATTTCTTGAATGTATGGGCTCAACTCCGAAAATGATTATAACAGATCAAGATTTAGGTATGAAAGCTGCAATTCAAAGAGTTCTTTTGGATACGAGGCATTGCTGGTGTATGTGGCATATTATGTTGAAGATTGCAGACAAGGTTTCAAAAGAGTCGCATTCTAATGAGAATTTCAAGAGTGATTTGTTGTCGTATGTTTGGTCGGAGTTGATTGAGCCAGATTTTTTTGAGGAGGGCTGGTATCACATAATGGTGAATTATGGATTCGTTGATAATAAATGGTTTGATTCTATGTTTGAGTCTAGAGAGTATTGGGTTCCAGCTTTCTTTCGTGATTTCCCAATGAGTGGCTTAATGAAGACGACTTCAATATCTAAGTGTAAGAATAGCTTCTACAAGAGGTACACAAGGAGTCATTCCAATTTACTTCAGTTTTTGATAAACTATAATTGTGCTATTGAGGCTAAGAGGGATGCTAATTCTTGTTTGAATTATTTGGACTCTTCATGCATTCCTAAGATGGAAACAACTTTGTTGATTGAGAAGCATGTTTCAATGATTTACACATCAAAGATGTTGAAGGTGTTGGGATTATATACTGAAAGCATATATGATTAAGTGTTTTGTACACTGGTCTTCATATATGTTGCTACAACAATGCTCGATGTCTGATGAAACAAACATACAACGAACCATAATATCCTATTGTCTCGCCTATAGGGATGACCATATGGTGTGTAGGAGATCACAGAGGATCATATGAGTCGCTTGACCTAGCGATATATAAACAATATCACAGCTGAGACAGTCCCTGGATAGGCTGTCGGTCTAAGTTGCGGCACATCGGTTCATAAGTGGGCTTATCCTAGCTACTTGATGTGTCGGTACATGGTTATGTATTGAAGGGATCAACAATGGGATGTGCCATTCTCATTGACATATGAATGAGCCAGATCCCTAACATACTTTCTATGATCTTAAACCTAACTGAAGGATAAGGGGCACACACAGATTGACCACACTTTGATTTACCATGGTGGTGAGTCTTACATGTACTCTTATACCCGTATTTTGGGTGTTGGCAATTTGTGTGTGGCCTGCTTAGTCTGGACGTTTAGGTAAGCATATCCATTTCAGGATGGTGACATTCCCTAAGGAGCTCACAAGGTTCATTATGCTAAACCCTGCAGGTTGAATTATTTAATTCAGGCATAAGTGAAAAGGAGTGAGTGGTATTATTCAGGAAATAAGAGATTAATTAATTGTGGCTGATTGTCACAAGCCAAATTAATTAATGAATGTCTAAAACCTTAAATATGTGGATCATGTTAGTTTGGTGCAACCCGTTCCTAATAACGTGGTAATAAAGGGGCAAGTCAGCATTGTTACCGTGGTGAAGGTTAAAACAATGTTTTATTAATTAATTATGTTCTGGGTTGAACAAGGAATGATTAATTAATAAAGAGGGCCCACTTTATTATTTGCATCTGGTCCCTGGTCTAGCCCATGAACAGCTCAAGCCCATTAGAGTTAGGGTTTCTCAAAACCCTAACACTATATATAGGCCTTCTCTCTATCAGATCATTAAGTGATTTCAGTATATTGAAAGAAAAGAGAGAGAACGGCGGCGGCGATCCGGAAGGGAGAGACTGATCGATTTCTCCAGATCTCGGATTCAACTTGGTAGATAATCCTCACCAGATTTCCAAGGAGCAAGGGAACAGATCAGATCTGTAGGAACAACTGTCCATCGCCATTGTTCAGATTCAGATCCAGATCTACTTCATCGTTTTATTTGCTGATCTAGATCTGTAGATCAAACGGTGAAGATCAGGTATTCCTAAATTCCATCCTCTGCAATTAATTTTGTAGGAGCATGCATAGGATCGCATGGTTTATTTAATTAAAATGTATTCCTGATATCCTAAGAACGATCCTTGGCAAGAATTTTATTAATGGCAACTCATGTTGTCCATCGTAGACTCAAATCCTACAATTGGTATCAGAGTGAGGTTGATTTTCTTAGGCTCTATCTTGGATAGATTGAAATTAAATAAATATATATGTTCATGGATGGATATAAATTGTCGTGGATGTTTTTGTTCTCGTGGCCTTCTCATTTTTGGATCTTTTTTTCACCACAAGAAAATCTGTGGTTAGATTTGATAGGCAAAATTGTAATAGATCGTAGATCTGTATTTTTGTATTTTATTTTATTCAAATCTGTAAAATTTTGAGAAATTTGGATCCGAAAGAAGAACGAGAAACGAAGAACGAAGAACAGACATGGAAGAACACCCATTAGGGTTCAGCCCTTCACCCACATCTAGCCGGCGGCGGCAGCGTCCATGGCAGGTGGCGGTGGCAGGGGCCCTTCCATGCGGCTGGGCCGCGCCCTAGGTCTCGCTGCTACTGCTGCTCGTGTTTCCGGCGAGCATGGTGGTCCAAGCAACACGCAAACGTGAAGCAGTCCGACGAGGAGGGTTGCTGGAGTGCGGCCTGCGGGTGGCGGCGGCGGGGATTCCTCCCTGCGGCTGGGCCGCGCCCACCTCATTCTCTCTCTCATGTTTCAGATGACGAGGAGATGGGCGGCAAGCTCCCTGATATCACGACGGAGGTGGCGAGAGCAGGCAGAGCAGCGCGTGGCTGCGCGTGGCACGACGAGTCTCCTGCTGCTTCTCTCCCGCGTGGCTGGCTGGAGGTGACTTGAGCCAACGGTGGCTGGACTGGGGCGTGGCGTGCGCTACGTCGGCGACCGGCAGTGACGTTGCAGACGATGCGGGCGGTTGCAAGCAGCAGCGAGAAGCCGCACGACCGTGCTGCGGCTTCTCCCCGCATGCTTCAGTCATTTAAAATGGCGATGGCTGCTGCTGCTGCGGCCGACGACGACGGGGGAAGAAGATGGCGTCGCAGGCGACAGGCTGGGCACGAGTGCCGGCCGCAGGCAGTGGCCGGAAAGGCGGCTAGCGGTGGGCTGTAGGGTGGTGGTGGCTGGTGGTGTAAAACTAGGTTTTCGAAACCCTAGGGTTTCCCAGACGGGCCGAAGCTCGGGCCCGTCAGCCCGGAGGCAGCCCGTAGTGTGAAAATTAGGGTTTGGCTTCCTTCTTGGGCCTGAATCCCTAATTGAAGCCCAATTGCTGTTGAAGCAAGTCTAAATCAGATTTCAAGTCCAACGGAGGCCCAGTTTGAAGATCTGTACTGAGAAATAAATCTTGTAATAGTTAGATTTAATTATTTTCAGTTGTAATCGCATCTGAGGGGCCACGAGAAATTTTATTTGTTTATTTAATTATTTCTCGTACTTTAATTATTTACTTTTATAAGCATGTTGCAATTTAATTTTTTAGCATGTCTTATGTGATTTATTTTATGTTTTAAATTATGTCTATAAATTCGGGGATCATATTAATTTATGATGGAATTTTGGGTGTGACATAATTTATGGGAACATAAAATAATGTGTGCGTATGAAACTTTTAGAATTAAAAATACTAAGCTGGATTTTGGTTCTTTTCTAACCAAGATCATTAGACCTCCACAAACACGACCTCTCATTGGAAGTGGGGCATCTCGAAGCGTAAACGTCTACTCAAGTAGCTTGCGTTAGAGTTCCCTCACCAGTTCTAGTGAGATGAGGTTTCTAAATAAAACATTTAGTTTAAGATGAGAAGTGGGAGCCTCTGAGCAAACGTCTACTCAAGTAGCTTGCATTGAGACAACTTTCACTGGTCTCTAAGATCTCCAATATTAATTTCTTTTGCTTAAGATACCTGGCATGTCATGAAATTAAAGGACCTATTTTGGTCTGGTTGAGCGTTTGTCGTAAACGTCTACTCAAGTAGCTTGCGGTAAATTAGCTTGGGCAATTGGAGGAAGCAAATTGCATTGTTTCATCTAAAGGTTCTATGCATATTTGTTTCAATTGTTCGTAGTATGTGCTTACTTTAATTCGCTTATTTGTTTTCAGATATGACTATGAACAATGTCCTTAATATTCTCGCTCAAAATCCTCTAAATGGTCCGAATTTCCTTGATTGGAAACGTAATTTGGATTATATCCTTGTTGTGGAAGAACACAAGTTTGTCCTTACTGATCCTTGTCCGCCAGTCCCAGCTGCTGATGCTACTCCTGAGCGGCAGCAGTCTTACGATAAGTGGATCAAGTCTAAATAATGTAGTGAAATGCTACATGATGACCACTATGAGTAAGGTACTGCAGCTGCAGCATCAGCATCAGCATCAGCATCAGCATTATGGGGAGACGGACAGAACTGTCAGATTCAATCTCATGAGGGAGATTGTGAGTAAGAAAATGTCTGAAGGCAGTTCAGTGAGAGAGCACGTGGTTGCCATGACTCACCTCATGGATGAACTAACGTTGCATGGTGGTGGTATTGACGCGGAAGCCCAAGTCGATATCATACTAAACTCTCTCCCCAAGTCCTTTGAAAATTTCAGGTTGAATGCTGTGATGAACAAGAAGGAGTATACTCTTAATGAGTTACTCAGTGACTTGATCGCAGCACAGTTCCTGATGGAACCCGAAAAAAGCAGTTTGGTTTCTTTCGGTAGCCGCTCTACTGCTCCTAAACGAGCAAAACCTAAAAGAAAGACTAGGAATAAGAACAAGAAAACTGTTGGTGGGAACAATGGAGTTTATGCTACAAAGAAAAAGGCTGGGAAAGTTAAAGGAAGGGGCAAGTGTTACCGCTGTGGCAAGCTAGGACACTGGAAAGCAAATTGTCCAGGTCTTAACACCAATGGACGAGGTATGTCATCATTTACATGTTTAGTATCAGTTTTCTACTCCTTGTGAGTAGTGGTTAATGTGAATACTAATCATGTTTTGGCTGCACTGTGCAGAGAATCAAGTTGATGATAATGCCTGAGGATGACGGGACTACCAACTCCAAGGAAGATGCTGGAGATTGTTCTCAAGCTGTTGGAGTTATTTGCTTTGAGTTTATGTTAAAAACTCTGTTTTAATTCAAGTTTCTGAAGAGATGTTGTTTTTGGTTTTGATAAACATATTTTTCAATCTATTGTAATGGATTATCAGTTATTCGATAGAGTTTATCTGTCATGAATGAATAACAGTGTTTTCTATTATGGATGATTGTCTCTTCATTACTTGATTACATAAACTATCAGTGTTCTAAGGTAAAGAATCTCTATAGAGACAGGTTACATCAGTCTAAATAGTTTTAAGTAATTCATGGGATTATGGATTCAATCCAGGTATTCCTAAGAATGGTACTTATGACAACTACTTAGAGGTATAAGATGGTAACCAGGCCTTTTAATAGGCGATTGTATCTCTATAGGTTATTTTGTGTTTGCTCTGGTTTGTTGGTTTGAGTCTACGTCCGCAGTTGCCTTAACAGGCATTGATACTGTAATCATTTAAGATTTGGATATGTTTATCTAGTTCACTACAAGTCTTAGTCTCTTGCTTTAATCAAGAGCGTTCAACACTAAGGTAGAGAATAAGTTAAACAAGACCATAAAAACATTATGCTTCATTCATAATGGTGTATCTTAAGTGATGGGTTTTTTACAGTATCTGGCAGAGCAAAGGGATTGCATCCCAGTTAACTACACCTATAATCTCTCGATTAAGATAGTGTAGGTAAAACGAAATAAGATTCTTTAAAAGTTTATAAGTTATGCCAGCTTTGCCAAATTTTTGTTTTGGGAACAGCGCCAAAAATAGTTGTATGATTGCTTAATCTAGTGTCTTCTAAATCAGTTCCAAATACCCTAGCAGACCTTGACTCTGTCAAATGGGCAATGATGGGTAATTCGGCTGATAAGCTGATATAGGAAACTAATTGTTTAGAAGAAAGGTTTAAGCTAAAACTGCTTTGTGGGCTATTCCAGGTAAACGAAAAAGATGGTTGCTTTGTTATCCTAGATACAAGCAAGTTGTATAGGATGAAACCACGAATCCAAATGTGAGATTGTTCTCTAAACTTTTTAGAGAAGACAATTCAAATCCATCAGGAAATACCCCGTGGCATATTGAGCATACCTTGGAAGGTATTGTACCAATTGCACGGTCACCTATGTAAGGTGGTAAACCACAAATTAATGCACCATTAACTGACAACGTAAAAGGAGCATCGTTGCAGTGGGAGGTTGCCTTGACAGGCTTAATGGTACTAGTTCGTGGAAACAGTCTCTGGACTTGTTCCCAGCTTAACGAAAAACATCGTACTTATCCCTTAAAGCGCAACGAAGCTGTTAAGACAAACGATGCAGTTTAATGACGTCAAGTCATGGATTCAGAAATGAATCAGTAAAAGTTATGGTTGTATATCAGGATCAGTGATTGCCATATAACTTTCCAGCTATAGGCAACTGATTGATATACAAGAATAATACTCGAATGGTAACCTAGTATGTTCGAGAGTCTAGGTTGGTGAGCAAGGTATGTTTCACAACAAGACCTTCTCACTGGTTGCAACTATTAAACCCATTCGAATTCTTTAAACCATAACAGCACATATGAATATAATTATCTGGAAGATAGATGACATCATCCGAATTTTATAAACGGGTACCTTGATAAAAGGTGACGACATCTATATGCAACAACCAGATAAGTTATGTGCAGTAAAGTGAAAAGCATCATGTCTGGTAGCCAAGGTAGTTCAAGTATGAACTTAAAGGTGCTTCAGGTCATGTAACAGTCATTTCGATATTGTCTATCGAGAATGATAGTTTTGTGTACCAGTTATGTGTCAGTGGAAGCGTGGTTTTCCTTGCACATTATGTAGATGGTATTTTCACTTTCGGAAACAGAGTGGAGTTGTTGTCAGGCATAAAGAGATGGTTATCCGAACAGTTTCAGAAGTAGGACTTGTTGGTCCCCGAGATCAGAGTCGTCGTGGTAACAGTAAGATATATGCACGAAGTGCAGCGGAATAAAATTAGCGTTTACTTGTAAATGAGTTATTCTTGACTTGAGGTCATAAATCCGGTTTGCTTAAGTTACTTCTTCCAGTTATACTCTAGCAACTCCGTTGCTAGGTTACGTTATTATAGTTCAAAAGTGATAAAGCAGTAACTAGCAAGAGAACAAAAGGTTTATAGTGGTTCGATCAAATGATCTACGTCCACTCCTTAGCCGAATCTCTAAGAGTTTCACTAAAAAGTATATGGTGTACAAAGAGTTGCCTTCCCAGTAAAGCATGCAGCCGCCGTCTGGTCTGTCTGCTTGATCACTGCTATTTCTAACAGATTAATTATAATAACAGCGGCAAATAAATTTGTAAACCCTAAGGTTATCGATCCAGGGGAATTGTGTGGGGAAACTATCCTATATACTAGCTATGGTTCTAAAATTCATTGTTTGAGGAATTCAAAATCAGGGTTTTGTTTGGAAAATAAAGATTGTTGGGAAATTTGGGTAAGTTTCCCTTCCCCAGTAGATACTTGCTTAGATTCTAGTTTGGTGTTTTGGTGGATCAAATCCTAAGTCCAACCAGCGTCAGTTTGTCTCTAGAATAACTCTAGTTTCAAATGTAAAGTCCTGTATAGGTATTTTGAGTTGTAAGTCGCAGCTGATCAAGACTCATGCTGGCTACTGTTCACCAGCATGAGATGTGCTTACCAGTTGAGAGAAGTCTCACCAGCAAGCGGCTGACGAAGACTCATGCTGACACTGTTCATCAGCATAGAGTTGAGCTATTGACTGATCACTATTCACCAGTTGGGAAGATTTCACCAGCAGGAGGCTGAGAGATCTTACCAGCAGAATATGTGTTCTGGCTGACACTATTCACCAGCGGTGAAGCCACCAGTCACGGGAGATTCCAAGAGATAACATCAGACGAATTGGTAGACATTGATTGTGCTAAGGAAAGTCACCAGCAGAGACTGCCAGCACAAGATCACCAGTATGATCTACCAGTCGGAGGTTATCAGCAGAATTGAAGATTCGCTCTCCCAAAGACTTAGAGACAAAAAGAAGATTCGTCTGAGGAAGTAACTGACAGAGTATGACTTTAAGGAGGATACCTTAAAGTCTATCAGTTCAAGACTACCAGTTCCGATTCCTCGTACTGACGAATAGAGTCGTTCTGACACAAAGAGATCTGTGTCAGATAAAGCGACCAAAGGTATGGCACTTTCCGGAAATTCCTACCTGCCGCCTGCAGAAGGACATGCGAGGACAGAGACTTTTCCGGATGTGTCCAAACGGCTAGTATTTGAATCTGAATCTCACGTCTATAAATACGTGAGATCCAACAGCATTCAATACTCTTGCCCAATCTTAACACTCTTGACCTACCGAAAGCTCAAACGCATTCATATCAGCGAACAAGCAGTCTTTCGAGGCTTTTCATAAAGCTTATCCGTGTGTTGATTTATTCAAACACGAGACTCCAAGCTTCTAGCTTGTGAGTTATTGATCTCATTTGGTGTTCTTTCTCATTCCGAGGAAGAACATAGCAGCTCTTGAGCCAGCCAACTCCAGAGTTATTACGGGCAGTTTTGCCGCCAGCAAGAGTCAAGTTCTTGGGAGAACTAAACACCCACGTCGTCAGTGGTACCGGTGGAGGTTGAAGTGACGTGTTCGCACTCCATCCAGCTGACAAGAGTTGAAGAAGGACAAGGACCGGGAGCGGTTGATCCAGTGAACTGGTAGACGAGGCATCTACCAGCTGGAAATAGATCGTAGGATCTCTTGTACCAGATTGCACTCTTTAGTGAATTTCCAGTGCTTCGACTGGAGAGTGGACGTAGATCAGTTGATCGAACCACTATAAAATATCCTTGTTATTTACTGCTTTCAGCATTTGATTACTGACTTAAAACCCAGCACCCAAGTGCTGGAGTATAACTGAAACCAGTTTATAACTGTGCAAACTCGACTCTAAAACTAGCTAAGTCCTGAGTCATCAGCTGACCAGCCAGTTGCCAGTCAGCTGAATACTCAGTTGCCAGTTGACTTACCAGCTGACAAGGTCCCAGTCAGCTGTGTAACCAGCAGAGTGCAAGAAACGAACTTACGTAATTTCCGCTGCCAAAGTATACCCTGATATCCGGGACCAACAAGTGGTATCAGAGCGGACAGTTCTTACAGACCGTTCGTTTCTGTGTCGCTTAGGACCGTGATCCACGTTTCCTTGCACTCCTGTTTGTTTGTCTGTTTGTCTAGCTCAGGTACTTCAAGATGAACAATCCAAAGCTACTTGACTACGGGACTGTGAAGCATGAGATATGGCGAAAGAGGTCGCTCATCACTCTAAAGAGCATCCATCCTGAGATGAAAGATGTGCTGGAAACAGGGCCGATTGAGATCACCAAGATTCAGCACCAGCTAGGAGATCGTCCAGCTGCTGTGATCCCAAAGCCCCAAGAAGAATGGACTGCTGAGGACAGGAAGCGGAATCAGTTGGATTCCATTGCTCACGAGCTAATCCTGACTTCTCTTCCTAAGTCGCTGATGGAGGAAGCCCTCCAGTTTGATAATGCCAAGGGAATATGGGATTATCTCGACAGTCTTTGTCAAGAAACTGACCAAATGAAACGTAATAAATTGCAGGTGGCAGTTGACAAATACGAGTCCTTCCAAATGCTGACCGGAGAAACCATCAAGGAGATGGAGGCAAGGTTCAATGCCATTGTCAGCGAGCTGAAGTCTCTGGACAGGGTGTATTCAAATGAAGATCTTAATTCCAAGATCCTGTCCAAGATGCCGAAGGAGGATTGGTTTGTGAAAACCACCGCACTAAAGGAGAAAGATTTATCCAAACTAACTCCTAAAGAAGTGTTTGCTCAGTTGCAGGCACATGAATGGGATATCCAGATAGTGAATAAAAACGAGGCTATCAGGAATGTTGGATCCCCCAGCGTTAAGGCTCAGGACGAAGCTTACTTCGTCAAGAAGGACTTCAAGCGGATGCCCAAGAAGCCCTTCCATGCTGACAGACCTGCTGGGCAGACCAACCAGCCAAAGGAGATCCCATCCACGTCAGGATCTTACTCCAAAAGTGGCGAGAGCTCTATCGCTGAACTTGAGCAGCAAATGAAACGACTGGCCGTTCTACTGGAAAAGGCTAAGTCAAAGCAGGGAGTCTCTTCAAGCTCAACTGACGGGAAATTCGTCAAAAGAGCTCCTCGTGCTTGCTATCAATGCCAATCCCCTGACCATTTAAAATTTGAATGTCCACAGGTGGACAAAACTGAGAGGGAACGGCTGAAGAAGCTCTTTGAAGAGCGTGCCTCCAGGGCAGTTGCCAAAGCCATGCTGACGAGGACTGAAGTTCCTGATATCCCCGACCATGATGATGGGGAATACGAGTCAGATGGAGAGTCTGAAGAAGAAGCTCTTCTGGCATTCATGGCTGCTCTAGGAGAAGTGTCAGCTGAAGAAGATGCTGACAAGGAAGAACATCTGGCATTGACTGCTGATGATGAGGTACAATCAGATCCTCAATTGCATATCATGCCTGTTCAAATCATAGACGATTCTGAGTCGCATTGCTCCGACTCAGAAGATGTCACTTTAGATGTTCTTCAGAATGAGTTCTTAAAATTTTATGAAATGAAAAATGTTTTAGCTGGCGAAAACACTTCGCTGAAAAATCAAGTTTCCATTTTGACCAGTGAGATTGAAAAATCTAGGTCACTCAGCGAAGAGCTAGAAACTTTGAAAAAGGCTCATTTCGAATTGCTCCAAGATTTCCAAGTTGCTAAAACTGAGCGAGATAACTTTCACAATCTTGTTCTGGAGCAAGAAAATAAGATCAATTTTCTGAACAAGGGTTCCAGAGATTTAGAGGCAGCTCTAAGTCATTGGAGAAAGCCCTGTGATAAGTCCGGGTTGGGATTTTCAAATGATTTGAGCAAAAATCAACCCGAACAAATCAATGCTGGAAAGGGTAAGGGCAGAATGGTAAATGAGTCAGCACCAGCTGGTGCTGCCAGCATACCTCGTATGGCTTATCAGCAAAGGAATCATCAGCCCAGATATAGAGGTGAGTCATCACGACAACAACCTCGACTGGCAAATTCCTCTGCTGACAAGACGCCAGCACACCCTAAGAAGCTGACTAAGCCAAAATATTCCAAGGCAAGTCAGCACCAGCAGCCAGTGGAACCCGACAGCCAGCACCAGCTGTCCAGAGGTACCACACACAACCTTATAAGTATGCCAGTTGCCAGCATACTTACAAGGGGTCCCACTCTCAGCAGAATACTGAGAGAAGGACAATTCCCGATAGGAGGAATACCTATCGGAGGCCTGAGCCCAATCAAATGTTTTCATCAAGGGCTAGGAAGGCTAACCACCGTGGTCCACAGTTCCAAAGACCACCAAGGCAGCACAAGCGGTCGGAAAGAAATTTCCGATCTCCTCAAAAGAAGAATACTTCTAGAGGAACTGCACACACAGCCACACCTTCCAAAAACAATTCCATGCATTATTTTAAGAGGAAGGGAAAGGCTACAAGTAATGTCAGCAAGGGTAACACTGAGCTGAAGATTACTCAAATCTGGATTCCGAAAGGAATGTTCCAGAGATCTAACCCTGCAGGACCCGCTGATGATCGGGGACCTAAATGATTTCATTTTTCTTGCAGGAACAGGATCATGCATATCAGCTTCAGAGGTCGAGCGAGTGGATCATTGACAGTGGTTGCTCCGCTCATATGACTGGTGAGGAGTTCTTGTTTTCGGAGCTCACCAAGGTCAGAGGACCTCCAGTTATTTTTGGTGATAACTCCAAGGGCAGAGTTATCAGCAAGGGATGCATAGAGAAGGATGATGTGCGTATTGTCAACGTGTCCCTTGTTACCAACCTGAAGCACAACCTCCTGAGCATCAGCCAGCTGTGCGACAATGGTTACACCATTGTGTTTGACAAATCCGGGTGCCAGATCAAGAATGAAGAATCTGGCGAGACCAAGCTGAAAGGTGTCCGCAAAGGAGGGTTGTATGTCGTTGACTGGCAAAGCGGGAAGACTGATACATGCTTTGTTGCCACCAGTTCCATGGAGACCAACTGGCTGTGGCACAAAAGGTTAAGTCATTTGAATTTCAAAACTATTAATTATCTAACCAAGCATGATCTTGTAGATGGTCTTCCCAAGGGCGGGTTCAAGAAGGAAGGGATTTGCAAGGCCTGCCAGCAAGGCAAACAGACCAAGAAATCCTTCAAGAGCCAGTCGCCAGTTCACCCTAGTACCAGTCAGGTACTCGAGCTGTTACATATGGACCTGTTTGGACCAGTAACGCCGCAAACCATTGGAGGAAGACGATATTCGCTGGTGGTAGTCGATGACTACTCGCGCTATACATGGGTGAAGCTTCTCAGAACAAAGGATGAGGTGAAGGTGATTCTTCCAGAGTTGATCATCCAAGCTCAGAAGCAGAGAGAAGCTGTTGTGAAGCGAATTCGTTCGGACAATGGGACTGAATTCTGCAATGGTCCGCTGATGGATTTCTGCGCGGAGGCCGGGATCAAGCATGAGAGATCTACTCCAAGGCAACCACAGCAGAATGGACTGGCAGAACGTAGGAACAGGACGCTGAAGGAAGCAGTCCGATCCATGCTGGCTGAGTCTGGTTTGGGTCAGAGTTTCTGGGGAGAGGCGTTGGTGACTGCTTGCTATACTCAGAATAGGAGCGGGATCAACGACAGACTTCAGAAAACTCCCTACGAAGTGTACTTCGGTCGTAAGCCTACTTTAGCTCATCTTCGTGCATTCGGTTCTCCATGTTATATCCATAATAATGGGAAGTCGAAGTTAAATGCTTTCTCTCCTAAGGCTGATGAGGGTGTGTTTGTCGGATATGGACACCCCTCTCACAAGGGCTATAGAGTATTTAACAAGACGACCCAGCTTGTGGAAATAACATGCAATGTTATTTTTGATGAAGCTACTTTAGTGCGCAGGACCTTACGCCAACTGGCTGAAGATGTTCCTGAGGTCAATGATGTCAATGACCAGTTGGGCAGGAATTCTTCCAATGCTCAACCAACTGGTTCGACTAGACCGATGAATGGATCATCTTCACAACCAGTTACCTCAGGTGCCCATCAGCAACCTGAGAGGGTCGGTGATGCAAATGACCTTGCTGAGACCTTACACTCAATCTCCCTGAGTGGAACTAGCAATAATCTAGGGGGAATCCCTACTGGCCTTTTTGAAGAAGAAGGCAGTGATGGACCAGCTGGAGAGGATGTTCCAGCTGATGCTGACAACATTGGTGGAGATTCAGACAACCAGTCAGAAGATGATGCTGATGAAGTTGTTCCAACTGGTGAAGGTCCAGCACCAGCTGATGTTGCAGCTCCGACTGGTGAAAATGTGGAAGCACCAGTCGCCAGGACAGAAGAACCTGTTTCCCAGCCGGCACCAGCGGTCGCTGGTCCTCCCAAATGGCTGAGGGATCACCCATCTGATGCTATTCTCGGTGATCCGGAAGGTTCTGTCCAGACCAGGCACGGCAGAGCGCTTTTATCTTGCTTTATCTCTCAGATGGAACCTACGTCCATCAAAGATGCGCTCGAATCTGCCGATTGGATCAATGCCATGCACGAAGAGCTTGCGGAGTTCACTCGCAACAACGTTTGGGACTTGGTAGAGAGACCATCACACCAATCAGTGATCGGCACCAAGTGGGTTTTCAAGAACAAGCGAGATGAAGATGGCATTGTGGTCCGGAACAAGGCTCGTTTAGTCGCCAAGGGCTATAGACAGTGTGAAGGCATCGATTTTGATGAGACCTTTGCACCAGTTGCAAGAATGGAGGCGATACGGCTGTTTTTGGCCTATGCAGCGTATCACGGCTTCACGGTGTTCCAGATGGACGTGAAGAGCGCATTCTTGAATGGCGAGCTAAAGGAGGAGGTATATGTAGAGCAACCTCCTGGATTTGAAATTGGCACCAAAGTGTACAAGCTAAGGAAGGCCCTGTATGGATTGAAACAGGCGCCCAGGGCTTGGTATGATACACTATCTCAGTTCCTCACCAGCAATGGATTTCGAAAAGGGAAGATCGATCGGACTCTCTTTCTTCTCAACGATGGAGCTGACATGCTGATGGTGCAGATCTATGTCGATGACATTATTTTCGGGTCGAAGAATATTACTCTTTGTGAGAAGTTTTCTCAACTGATGCAGACCTCATTCCAGATGAGTATGATGGGCAAGTTAACATACTTCCTAGGACTCCAGGTCCAGCAGTCAGCTGATGGTATATTTATCAGCCAGCGGAAGTATACCAAGGATCTAATTCAGAAATATTGCCCAGAGAAGACTAAGTCTCTAAGGATCCCGATGAGTACCAGCTGCCAGATATTTCTTGATGAGCAAGGGGAATCAATTGATCCTACTGTTTACCGAGGAATTATTGGATCACTCCTCTATCTCACTGCCAGCAGACCCGACATTTCGTATTCAGTCGGAGTGTGTGCCAGATTTCAAGCTAATCCTAAGAAGTCACACATGGAAGCTGCTAAACGGATTGTGAAATATCTGAAGGGGACAGAATCTCTTGGAATATGGTATCCCAGAAATGATGAGCTTACGCTTATCGGATATTCAGACTCAGATTTCGCTGGATGCCGTATTGACCGCAAGAGTACCAGTGGTACGTGTCAGTTTCTCGGACACAAACTGATTAGCTGGTTCAGCAAGAAGCAGCACTCTGTAGCTACTTCTACCACTGAGGCTGAGTATGTTGCCGCTGCCAGTTGCTGTGCTCAAATTATTTGGCTCAAGCAACAACTGGCTGATTATGAAGTGGACACTGGCTGTGTTCCTATTTATTGCGACAACAACAGTGCTATGTGCATCACGAAGAATCCGGTTCATCACTCCAGGACCAAGCACATAGACATTCGACATCACTTCATTCGTGATCATGTCGAGAAGAAGGATGTCAGCGTGGACTACATTCGTACTGAAGATCAACTGGCTGACATCTTCACAAAGCCCCTGCCAGAAGCAAGATTCAAGGAGTTGTGCATCAAACTCGGTCTTATGGAGATTGATGCGAGCCATAATAATGAGGAAGAATGAGTCCAAGCTCTCATTCTGTTCTTGATCTTCTGGTGAATGCTGATTACGACTGAGTCCAAGCTCTTAATCGTTTCACTTTCCTCGTATGTTGTTTCTCAACTAGTGGTGTCTTTCAACCACAGACGATATCTACTGGCGGACTTTATCCCTAAATTGTCCAAGGAAATGAGTCCCAGCTCTCATTTCATCTTGCCAGCTTTTATTTTCTGCTGAAGCGAATTTGGGTCCCAGCTGCCACTTTCTAGCAGTGTTGAAGAAATGGATCCACTTCCATTAGCCAGCAGATAACTGGTGGTCATTCCCACGACTGGCGAAAATTGAGTCCAAGCTCTCAATTTGGTTTAGGTCGCCAGTCTGATCATCATGTGGTATCAGTCGTAACTGATGAGTTTGCCAGCAGGACGTGCTACCAGCAAGTGGTTGATTTCTCAAGTGGTCTCAGTTGATAACTGATGATGTATATCTACAAGGGAGTATCAGCTGCTAACTGAAGAAATTATCATCAAGTGGAGAAATGGCTCTTCAATAAGTGGTATCAGTTGCTAACTGATAAGTTTGCCAGCAGAATGTATTATAAGCATGTGGTATCAGTTGCCAACTGATGAAGAGGCCAACCAGTTAGGGGGAAGTATGCGACTGGCGTATGCTGGTGATGCCCAGCCAAGCCAGCTGTCGCAGAAATGGCGGGATCATTCGAATCCGATAGCGTATGCGGATCTCCGAATTTAATGCGGCATTTAATGCCACATTTAATGTGCACAGTGGCTGCGCAGTCCGACTTTTGGTTTCCACCAATCACTGAGCGCCACGTCAGCTACACGGCGCGCCCACGTCAGCACGACCGCGCACGTCGCACAGGGAAACGGGCCTGCTGATGACCGTCGATTCCCGCTTGCTGAGCGTTGATCCTGGTCGTCTGATCTTGCATGGACTCGAGTATAAATACTCGAGACTCTTCATCGGAAAAACCTTTACGATCTTTCAAGTTTTTCCAGCCCCAATCTCTCTCAATCTCAAGCCTTCCTTAAGCTTTTCTTCAGAGATTATGGCTTCATCTTCACGCCCCCCAACTGATAATCCCCCGGAAGACAACCCACCTTCCACATCTTCATCGTCTGGTGAGCCCAGACTACCAGTTGCCGAGCAGCACATGCCGACGTACACCGGCATTGTGAAGGTTGAGGATATTGACTATACTTATCCGTTCGCTCGACTGGTTCAGCTGTACAAGCCGGCGACCAGGGCTCAGCTCTCGAACGCGCAAATGAGGGCGGTGCAAGTTCAGAAAGAAAAGATCCTGAACGAGAAACTGGCCAGAAAGGACTATGGGGAGGAGCTGATCGAGATGATCGATCATGAAGGCCTCAGACAGTATCTGACGGCGGCGCCCCAGACTTTCCATCCGCACCTGGTGGCGGAGTTCTACGCACGGGCGGTGATCGCCGACGGCAGACGGTCCTTCACCACTTCGGTGTTTGGACACCTGATCACCGTCTCCCCCGAATACCTCGCCGAGATGTTCGGGCTAAGGAACGAAGGCGAGGATGTGGCTACCTACCTTCAGAACAACACCGTCGAGTTCCAGAAGCGCTGGACACAGTGGAAGAAGGCGGAGGTGACCACCTTCCGGACTGGAATGAGAAAGTCCGAGATGGACGAGTTTTGGCAGATGGTGTGCGACATAGTCGTACGAATGCTGCAGTGCGAAGTGGGGTCGTACGCAGAGCTGAGCATCCGGAAGTTCTCCGTGATGAGT
>JAPKLW010001797.1:139170-150689 GCA_026898455.1 Plectranthus barbatus | reverse complement strand
GTGTTGTTATTATTTGTACTAGGGAGCGGATCCAGTAAGAAAACTCTAAACGTGAGAAAGTGAGAAAGATGCTTGATTGCATTCACGACATTGCTTGATTGTATTCAGGTTGTTGCTTGATTGCAATGTTGCTTGATTATGCTTTAGTTGTTGCTTGATTGCATTTTAGTTGTTGCTTGATTCAATATCAACCATTGATTTTTTTAGATCTGATGGACATGATTCATTCTTTTTTCTTACATGAGATTTTTTTTTACATGATCCCTCCTCATTTGTACTATATATTTATTTCAAACTTTAGTATGCGCACATAAACATTTTGTCTTAAAATTTAATCAATGAAGAATGTATGGAAAAATCACATTTCAGCTAGTGATCAAATATACATTAAATTTTATTATTATAATTGTACATTAATGTACAATTTATTTTAAATTATGGTGTATCTAGATATAATCTTTCAAAGTATATATATATATATATATATATATATATATATATATATAGAGGGTTGCATTATATGGTTACCTAGCTTTCCTATGTTATATGAGACTAAAATCCAACCTTCCAATTTGAATTTGGATGGATAGGATTAAGTTTAAATTTTAATGTTTAAATATATAATAAGGGTAATGAGGTAATTAACTTATATTATTATTTCTTATTAACCAACCCATTGTTACGTTATTACTTGTTTCTCTCTCCCACCAATATTCTCTCTCCTTTATTATTCTTATAAAATTTTAAATAATCATAACTCATTCAATTTAAGTTATTTTTTTACATGCTATATATCAAATTAAAGATAATTTAATTATCTTTCAAACGAAATTCCTATTACATATGTTCAGAATAAGATAATCGAAGTAAAATTAAATAATGTAATAGGTAAAGCTAAATAATGTACCATAATATAGAGAATAATGTAATGATATAGTATACTTACCTAAGTTCGATGTTGTTCTTATAAAAATTGGGGAAAATCTTGATTTCACAATTGCGGTTGCATTTTATACATAAAAAAGGTGTCCGAGTGCTACATTATGTGTAGTCTTTGTATTATATTATCCATGTTTGTTTTTCGGTTGCATGATATAGATCAAATTGTTGCATGAATGTTGCATTGTGCATCAACTGAGTGATACATTATGTCTCACATGAGTATTACATTATTCATATCTGATTTTTTGCGTTGCAGTATATAGATCAAAGTGTTGCCTAAATGGTACAATATGTATCGGCTTTATAGTACATTATTCAACCGTATGTACATTATTTATGTATGTACTTTTTATGGTTGCATGATATAGATCAAAGAGTTGTCTGAATGATACATTATATATTGAGTGAGTGGTACATTATGTATTGATTGTATATTACATTATTTGATTGTATATTATATTATTCATGTTTTTTTTGCGGTTGCATGACGTTGATAAAAGTATTGTCTGAATGATGCATTGCATATCGACTAATTAATACATTATGTGTTCATTGTATATTACATTATTAATGTCTGATTTCTTGCTGAAAAAATAAACAAATAGTTCTCTTTATTCATCAATCTGTAATTATCTTTATTAGAATTACAGTATTACATTATTCTTATTATTATGTTACATTATTTAGTTTTAGCTATTGCATTATTTGATTTTGCTACAGTTACCTTATTCCTAACATATGCAATAGGGATTTCGTTTGAAAGATAATTAAATTATCTTTAATTTGATATATAATAAGTGAAAAAATAATTCAAATTGAAGAAGTTATGATTATTTAAAGTTTTATAGGAATTATAGAGGAGAGAGAAAAATGATAAGAGAAGGAAAAATAAGAAACAACGTGTGTGATTGGTTTATGAAAAAGAATAATATCAATTAATTACTCAATCTACCTAATATACCCTTAATTTATATTTACACATTAAAAATAAAAATTAATTCATAATTTAATAACCATTAGATTGATAAAATAAATGGTTGAGATTTGGTCTCATATAACATCTAAAGAATGGGTAACATATGATCACTACTATATATATATATATATATATATATATATATATATATATATAACAACTAAAGAACACTATATTTCAAATTTAAAATAAAATAATTAAGTATGAAATTAAGAATAAGTTCAATAAATAAGTTTTTCTAACAACAATATATTAATTTAAACTCACACTTAGATGCACCTGGGAAAGCTCGAACTCATAATCTCTTTAATTATCACATGTTAGGAGTGAGCAACGGGTGTTTCGTTTTGAAATCCTAATTGAACCCACAAACCCGCAAATTTTTTAAAATTTAACCTGAAACGCCGGAATCAAAATATGTAGACCGCACTCAATCATCGATTTTAATTTGATTTTGGTTTGAAACGAAAAAATCCCAAATAATATAAAAAAAAATCACAAAATCACAATAAAAAAAGCAGCATGCGAGAGGGGCTGAGTAGGGGGTTGAGGGTGTGGGATTGAGCGAGGGCTGTGAGGCTCCAAGTTAGCGACTGACGAGCAGCGTGAGGCGACAGAGATGACGAGCCAAGACATAAAGAGCGACGTGCGTGAGGTGCTGAGTAGGGGTGAGGGATTGAGCAAGGGCTTATATAGATTGAGCAGTGTGCGTGAGATGAGGGGCTGAGGCCTGAGGGTGAGGGATTGAGAGACGGAGTCTGGAGTAAGGTTTCGTTGGGTAAATACTAATTTGGGTTTGTAACTTTGTATTCTGTATTTTGTAAAAAATAAAAATTATAATTTATTTACACATAGAATATATAATAATATGAATAAATATAAGATATTTAATAATTTATATACGTATATGAATTGCAGTTCGATAATAACCGAACCCAAATTAAACCAAACAGATAACCCAAGATTTATTTAAAATCCAACCTGAATTGAAACTGCATGTGTTTTCGAACCGACCCAAACTGCTCGAAACCCAACGGTTTGGTTCGTATTGACGGTTTAGGTTTATTTTCCCCACCCCTATTACAGGTAACGTGCTTTCACAACAACACCCAAGTAGTGGATAATTAATTGATTTCTTTTTTTTTTTTAATAGTAATGCATTTATTTAAACTTACACACTCAGATATCCCTGAGAAGTTCGGACTCATAACCTCTTGGTCATATGTAAAATACTTTCACTACTACCCTAAGCAGGGGACAAATAATTAATTTTTATAGATGACTATTTTTTATTCATTTTTATTTATTTTAAACTGATTTTTAACATTGAATCTAATTCTAAATATAATATAATCTTAAAATGGCGAACAACAAAATCTTTATGAGATTTCGTTGTATTAAAGAGAATTTTCAAAGATATAATATATGTATATATATATATATATATATATATATATATATTATGCATAATTTAAGTTGATATAATAATATAAAAGTTAAATTTTGGTGCATTTAAACTTCAACATTTTATATCTTTTTATAATAAATTGAAAGTAAAAAAAAAAAATCAAGGTATAATTACCTCAATCATGCATGTGCCAACGTTAACATTCTAATATTTCATTATCTAAAGTTAATATAACTCTTTTCAAAATATTAATTTTACAATATGTTTGACTACATGAAAAAATAGTTATAATTTTTTTTAATTTAATAACATATAATATATTTTAATGATATTAGTATTATGTATATATGACATAAAAAAAAATGGTACATATATTTAATATTGATAAAATATTAAAAATAATATATAAGCGCCGCGCATGGCGCGGGAGGAAAACTAGTATATATTATATATAGAGTCTGATACAAAAATATAAATATAACCCGAAATTCACTGACAATTGCCGTTCCCGCAAAAACACCCAGAAAAAAGAGAAAAATAGATATCACAGATTCTGCTTGTTTCCGGACGCCTTCGAATCATCCCCCATAATTCGTAAGAATTTCCTGTCCAATTTGTGTTGAAACTGCGTTTAATCTAAGTCTGCGTATTTCCTCATGCATCGCAATTGGTTGATGTTTCAATTTGATTCTTCTGTTTGCCTTTTATTGTATATGATGATTAAAATATAGTCAACGATTTTCCGCCTAAGTTTGATTTTTGACATATATGATGATTGCGTAGTTTTCCGTTCAATCCCTAGGGCTTAGGTCTTTTTATCATCTTCGAAAGTCATCTCATTAGGGAATCGAATTTATTCCGGACCCAAAATGCCTAAAAATTGTGCAATTCTATTCAGGATAAAAGAGTTAAATTCCGAGTGAATCGACAGCCAGATCGTCAATTATGATGCTTTTGCCCGTCCTTTTTTTGTATATCATTATAAATTAAAGGCCGTGTTTTTTTTCCCTCCTCTAATTTGTTTTATTTTTCACGGGGGATTCGAAGTTTTTTTAGGCATTGGGTGTGTTCGTATGATGGAGAATTTGTATGATGATACGTTGTTTCATGGGTATCAGTTCCCCAGAAGTTATTTACTAATGCAAACTAAGACAGCATGAATGCTCTTCTGAGTTTGAATTTATTGCATCCAGTATGCTCTCCCCTTGCATTGAAGTCTAAGAGCACATGGCACACTGCTGATGACGCCTACTGAAGGTTGCCTTGATGTTAAACTGGACAATTTTTATGACTTACTTGTTGGATTTGTACGTAGTTGTAATTAACTGCAAGCCTTTGGATAAAGTAACTCTTATTTTCTGTAGAATGTCCTTATGTTTCATTCAGTTTCTGATCATATCTTATGGTGTTCATTCTCACCCAGGGCCTACCGTTGAAGCCAATATATCCCTGATAATTTGAAGGAGTGTTCCTGAAACTAGTTAAACAAAGCTATATTCTGTTTATCTCCATTGAAATTTCACGGTGATTTTGCGGGCAAAGGACAATGCTGAAATTGCTCTCATGAAAATTCTGGATTTCGGCTTTGGTGGAACAACTGAACTTATTTCTAATGGGTGTCAACTTCTTATCCATTTCTGTTGTCTGTACCATTCTGAGCCTAGTTGGTGTCCAGTATTGGACAGAAATTTCACTCGGAAAACATCAATCTGATGTTTTGATTGTAAATGATCTTATCAGTTCAGAAAATGCAACTCATGCTCTTGAGTTTCTTTTTGGTTCTTACACGACCCTTCTGTTGGTCTCCAGTTTGGCATTTAATGCCATCATCTTGGTAATTTTAGGCCTAAAGGTAAGATTCTTCTGCGCTAATTATATAAATTTATTTTGTATCTTTATGTCTAATTTCCCTCGTGGAAACATTCTCCAATTTGTTATGTTGGAGTTCTATATTTTGTTTTCATTATTATTATTTCATTGTTAATATGATGAAAAAAACTTTTGGGGCTAGAAATAAGATCATGCTTAAAAAACATAATTGTCTGCATTAGGTTTTCTTCTTAATCCCTACTGTGCTGATGGTTGCGGTAGGGGTTACAGTGGGTGATAAGTAGAAAATAGCAAGGATTTCTTTCTTTGCTTAAAGGAGTTGATGAGTTCTAATGCTTATTAGTTGTTAGTATTGTCATAACACAAGAAATTCTCTTATTAGTATGGAGCAGATCATTGCTTGTATTGTCATATCATATTACTGTGCCCTACTTATGGCATTTATTTTCCAAATTCAATCACAATGATAACAAGTTTTGAACTGGCCCGCATAGCCTGCTGAGGCTTTCAAGTTGACTCCTGATCCTTTTAGTAACATTCACTATTTTATGATATTGTGGTAACATGCATTAGTTGCACATTTAAGCAAGGTATTTGCCGAGTCAGTCTCTATAACAGTTTGGGCAATTTATGTGAGAGAGCTTCAGTCTGGCTATTCCATCTGTACCCTAATCCAATGTGGAGGAGGCCTCTAGGGAGATACAATGATTAGCTACTCTTCATTTACATTTATCTGCAAGAGAACAATTGGAAAAGAAAGAAACAAATTGAAGGATTGCATTGTACATATATAAGGACCAGCTTCCCTCTGGTATAATAACTAGTTGGCAGATTACATGGCATATTTTTGAGCTTCTATGGGGTGGCTTATTTTTGAGCTACAATGTTTTCTGCAGAGTACTAGAATAGTTATCTCATTATCTCAAAAAGAAGCAAATTAGTTAATGCATTGCATGCTGATCTGGTGTTGGAAACCCCTAATCACTAATTCCATATGCCACATTAATGTTTTAAATTAATGTCAAATTATCAATTGGTTTTCTTTAGTGAACAATAAGAGCTTGACTTGCTTGATAAGAGTTTTCTTCCTTGTTTATGCAGACAGTATTCTTTTCGGAGTTGTATACATCAGAAATCCGGAAAATGCTTGAAAGGCTCGTGAATTACATCATTTACAAGGTTGATCTTTATTCAATGGTGGTACTAATAGATTTATGACAGTCCGTCCTTGTTGCAATAGATTTAGACCTTGACGGAGAACTTCTGATCTTCTATCATTAACCTTTTTGCTTGGCGAGTATTGCAAACAAAAAAAGTTTTATTGGAAAGGTTTTTCTGACATTCTAGTGAAACAAGGGAACAAATTACTGGATTTAACGAAGAATTCTTGTTATCAATGCTTTTTGAGAGTTTTTGTTTGTTTGTTAAGGAGTTGTGATTAATCAGCTTTGGACAGGGAACTTTTCTTCCATTGGTAATCCCACCTACTATATTTCAAGCAGCTGTATGGTCAACTTGGTTAGCCATGCTTTGTTTCCTAAAGGTATTCATTGCAAGAATATGAGATGACTAATGTGATGGGTACTTGATATATTGATGCAATGACTGCTCATTATGCAGATGTTTCAAGCTTTAGCTAGGGATCGACTTGAACGCTTGAATGCTTCTCCTTCAGTCACTCCATGGACATACTTCCGTGTATATTCTGCATTGTTGCTTGTATTTTCTGTTGACTTGCTCTGGTAACGCTCCTTCTATTTCATTCATAGAGTACTATTGATCACTTTGAAGTTTGTATAGTATTGGCATAAATAGAATAGTTGGGTAGTGATATTTTCTTTTGATATTGATGATTACAGTTACTGGTAACAATCCTTTTAAGGGTGACTCCCGGATTCACCAATACATTTAATACTCTCTGTTTTTGCTCATTGTAGTAGTGGTGTTTCAATAAGTCTCGGAAAAGTTTCTTTTAGTCATTGTTCTTACATCCTATGTATGGCTGTATTTCTCGTCCTGTATGCATTTCCATTTCTTCTTTTCTCAATATCTTCTCTTTCTTCCCTGACAAGAACATCTCTATTTTTTTCCTAAAATTTTCATTCTTGCTTCCCATATCTTGTCCTGTACAATTATTTTTTTGGACTGAGTATTTGTTATTTTAAAGCTAACATGCATTATATTTCTTCTTTTCCTCTTGCATTTAATGCCTTATGAACTGGAAGGTTTTTGTTCTGGCCTATTGTGATTACCCTTCAGTGCATTGCAACTTTGCAAACCTAGAGTACAAAACTAGAAAGCACCTAACTGATGGTCTATAGAATTGTGGAATCATAACTGACTTGGTGAATTAATGTCAAATTTTTGCTGCACAAGTTAACCATGTTTCTTACATTATGCTCAAATCAAAGCAATGCAATGACGGCTCTCGAACATTATTTCTAATTATGAGTTGTCTATACAAAACCTTACAAGTTCATGTTTACGCTACTTTTTAGTTTTTTTATATATGTGTATATCTGAGACATTTTCGAGGTGTATTCTGCAGGATATTGGTATGTCTGACAATATATAGGGCGACAACCTCTTCAATATTTTTGTTATTATTTTTTGAGCCTTCTAGCATAGCTTTTGAGACTTTGCAGGTAATGTAACACCTTTTCTGTTGGCTTAAAACAATCATAATATGGACTAGTTTTTTATAACAGTTTACCGATTCAATCTTCAGGCCATTGTGGTCCATGGGTTTCAGTTGCTTGACATATGGATGCATCACTCTGCTGGAGATACTGCAAATTGCCGAATATCTAAAATTTTCAATATGTCTTCCGCAGGTGATATTGCTGATAAGTAGAAATTATGATACAATCTTGTTACCATGTTGTTTTTCATATGGGTGTGCTGAAGTGTTTAGAGGGTTAAAAATGATCTTCCATGTGTGTGCTTCATTAGGTAGTATTAGAATGACAATTGTGTCATTTTGTTTCACTCCATTCTTATACCAACTCTGGCTTCTTCAATCTCTATTTGTTGAGTCCACACTTGTTTTGAATCCCAATATCTATTTGTTTTAGTGTCTTTCATCCACTGTTTCAGTTTGTTATATTCTTTTAGAAGAAATAGTGAAACCATGATTGTATTTTTACTACTGTATATTTTCTTATTTTATTGATTTTTTTGCTCTTAGGTTGTCTTGGGGAATGGAAAGGCATGCTTATCCGGAACTTGGGATTTTTCCTTGACACGATGACATTGCTAATGGCTCTTGTTCACAACCTATATATTTGGTGGCTCCATGGCATGGCATTTCATCTTGTAGATGCGGTCCTTTTCCTAAATATTCGTGCAAGTTCTCAAATTGCCCCCTTTTTTATTTTTTGTAAATTGCAATTGATCATATTGACTTAATTGTCAATTCATCATTACTAGTGTGCTTTGTCGTTCTCCTTAGTGGTTGTGTACTTATTTTTCTTATACTTTATAGGTCCTTGTAAGCGCTATTGTGAAACGTGTCAAAGGTTTTATCAAACTGCGTATGGCCTTGGGAACCCTTCATGGAGCTCTTCCTGACGCCACATCTGCAGAGCTTAAAGCATATGATGATGAGTGTGCAATTTGTAGGGTAATGTTCACTTATATTTGTTGTGCATCAGTTTTCAGTTCTTATATAAACCCGTGAGCGTTCTGATAATTACAGGAACCTATGGCGAAAGCTAAGAGGCTGTCATGTAATCATCTATTTCATCTTTCATGCTTGAGATCTTGGTAGGCTTGATATGTAGTTTCTTAACACACTTTTCACTACTTGTTACTGTAAGTAAAATCTGATTCACACGTCAATGCAGGCTGGACCAATGTTTGAGCGAGAGTTATTCGTGCCCCACTTGTCGGAAGCCGCTCTTTACGAATAGATCTGAAAATAGTGTAAATCCAAATGCTGCAGATTTGTCTAGAGATGAGCAACTTGCTCAGCAGATTAGTACTGCACTCAATGGGCCAGATCTTCCTGGTCATAATAACCTGCACCCTGGAGGTTTTGCCAACCAGTCGCAGAACCTAGAAATGAGTGACTGGAGGTCTGGTCTCCTTCTTGATGTTTGACAAATGACACAGAATTGGATATGCCTTTTTTATATAAGTGAAAGGAAATTGCTTTCAGTCTAGAAGGAACCAGGATGTCGATAACATTGTAATTAATACTGTAGTAATTAGGAGCAATCCCTCTTACTCTCATGTGTTCAAGATTGTTAAGGTTTAGTACACATAGGGCATTACTAGTGTTACAGTGTTTTCTGTGCTTATTATTAGCTATTCTACTTGTTTTTTTTTTTAAATTCCCCAATTCCATAATTGATTGTACTTGTCTTTTGGATTGTGTTTCCCTTGTAGGAGAACGGGTGTTAATTTAAGTTGGTTAGGTTTAGATGGAGCTGGCCCATCTGGATTTAATCGTGTTCAGATGTTAATGAGGCAACTTGATGTTGGAGAGACATATGCACAGAGTACACTGGAAGATGCTGCCTGGAGTCTGTTTCCTCCAAGCTCGTCTCAGGTTGGTACGTCCAGATCAGCTAACCCTGCTGGTGCCTCAACAAGATATCATCCTGGAGGCGGTGATGGTTTGCATATGAGGTCAACGTCGAATGCTGGGAACAACGGCAACTTAGAAAACATAATTGCAATGGCTGAAACGGTGAGGGAAGTGCTGCCACACATTCCTGATGAAGTAATCTTTCAGGTAGAGCTTCAGTTCCTTAAACATCATAAATATAATAATGAGGTGCAAATCAAATGGTCTGGTCTGGTCTGGTCTGATTCAGTAAGTGGGATATGGTGCAGGATTTGCAGCTGACAAATTCAGCAATGGCCACTGTGAATAATCTTTTGCAAATGTGATGGCTGGGTTGTTCTCAGATGTTAATGGTGGTGAGGTTGGGTTCCCTATGTATAGCAATCAATAGCAGTAAAAGATGGTGGAGGAAATAATTAATTTTGTTAGGAAATAAAAGCCAAATTTAAAGAAGGAAGGGGCTGTGAAAGTGATATGGATGTGTTGTTTGTATTTGTATGAGTTTGTAGTTGTGATTTTTGGTATTCTGCGGAATGCTGTTGCCCCGGCCCTTCTGCTCAATGCCCCCTCTCCCCTCAAATGTATTAATAGTAATAATAGTAATAATAATATCATATGCATGATCTGTTTCTTTAATTAATCCCACGCCACATCTCTCACTTGTCTCTTGCTGCTTCAACCCCCGATATCTTTTTCTTCTCTTTTTTGTAATTGTAATTACAGACTTTACAGTTTCTTTATTCCTTGATATTAGTCCTGATAATAATAGCTAAAAGGGTTAGATTTATTGTTTTGTGAAAAATTACTCCCTCCGTCCCGGGTCTCTTGAGACGTTTGACCTGGCACGGAGGTTAAGAAAAAGAGATTAGAGAAGTTAGTGGGGTTAGATTAGTAGGTTAATGATTATGAGAGATAGTAGAGTATGAGAGATAGTGGGGTAGGAGTAGAGTAGGTTTAGTGGATAATTAATTAATAAAAACTTTCCAAAATAGGAAACGTTGTAAGTGTTCTGGGACGGACCAAAAAGGAAAACGTTGCGACTGTCCTGGGACGGAGGGAGTATTACTTTTCATGCAATGCTGCTACCAAGGTTCAACTACGTTCTATTAACCATATCAAAGTTTTCATCACCCAATCTTTTATTTGTTCAAAATTAGGGGCGTTTGATTTAACTGTCTGAATTACGATGGGTTTGGAAATTATTTTAAATTCTTATAATTAATTTTATAAATTTATAAGTTTAGAAAATAATTAAGATATTATATAAATAATATTTAATTTATATAACAATAAATTAAGAAAATAAAATCATATTAAAAATAAATAATCTATTTATGTTCTTATTATTTTATAAAATACTCCCTCCGTCCCGGTCAAATTGTCTACATTTGACCGGGCACGATAACCAATGCATGTGAGTAGTAGTGGGTGATAGTGGGATGAATATTTTATTGATGAGTGTGAGAAATTTGCTATTTTAGGAAAGTGGACTAATATTGTGGGACAGACGAAAAAGGAAATGTGGACAATTTACTTGGGACGGAGGGAGTATAAAACAAAGATACAAAATAGAAATAAAATATAATAATAATATTGTTACAATACATGCATTAAAAAAGAATAATATAATTATTATAATATTTTAGAATAATATTATTAAAAAATAAATAAGAAAATAATTATAAAGCAACATGAAATAAAAATAACAAATAAATAATCTTGGGAATGAGGATGAAATCCATAGGGTGCCAGATGGCTGTCGAGCCATAGGGTGCAAATAGGTATACAAAAGA
>JAPKLW010001797.1:83615-139160 GCA_026898455.1 Plectranthus barbatus | reverse complement strand
CACCAGATTTTCAGATCGAGTTGGGATACAGATCAGAAGATCAAATCGGGAGGATTTTTCTTCTTCTCTCTCTCCTTTGTTTTTCGAAAATATCATTATTATTTTCATAGAGTTATTTCCTCAATCTGTTAGGAAATTAAATCTTTGTGCGTGGGAAAGATCAAAGGGCATCTCCGCGCACGCGTTCTTCAGACTTCATCAATCCAGGTATTCCGCATAAACCTCCTTATGCATAATAATATAGGAGCATGCTAGGATTGTTCATAGGCATAGCAATTTATCTTTGATATTCCAATTAACGATCCTTGGCAAACGGACTTCGTGATTCAGTTCACGAATCCCTTCATTCACAAGAACCAAGACCCTCAGACCATCCACATTGTGTTTGTAGAGAGTATGTTGGTCAACCTCAATGGGTTAATGATAAGCTCATTATTTAACTCACTTATCTATATTATTTTCCACCATTTTATTTAGTTTTATCAATTTTATTAGTATATTATATGCATGAGTCTATATTATGAGGTATTATGCGTGTCATAGTGTGTTTTTACAGGTTTCAGGCCAAATCCATTGGAAGCCCATATCAAAAGCAGTTGATGTTCAAAGAAACAGTCATGAATACTTCCACGCATGTAATCTGAGCTAATAGAGCATGTAAATAGAAAGGTCTTTGAATTACCTTTCCAATGCAACTGGAATCGGGTCAATCGGAGTTCGGGAGCGAAAGTTATGGCCAAAACCGTGAGACTGTGCAGAAAGGGCGAGAAATGGCCAAGTTCGGAAAAGTGGAGGTCTCGGTATCGACCGATGTGGAACCCACATCGACCGACGTGGAATCGACTTGGATGCATATCGACCGACGCGAAAGCCATATCATCCGATGCGGAAATATGGAGAGAGAAATTCGATTTAATTCGAATATATCATATTTTTAGCTCTAGATTTGATTAGATACACATCCACCTCTATATATACTCATGTAGTTTCGAATTTTTAATCATCTTTTCATAAACTTTCATTCTGCAATCGAGTTTTTAGAGTTGGGAAACACAAAACCCTTTATTTTTTTGTAAGTCTTTATTTTAATGCAATTTAATATGTTTTTCTTTGGATTTCTATCTGCTATGAGTGGCTAGAAACCCTAGCGGATTCTAGGGCAATGAATGATTGATCTTGAATGCATGTTTAATTAATTAACTCAAACTGCATGGTTTTGAATTTATGATTTAATTGTTAGAGTCTAGAATTAATTTAAGATCGAGAGATAAAATTAATTATAGGTTTATTGTTGTTAATCAAAGACCGAGAGGGAAAGATTAATAATAGGAAAAGGAATTTGAATACAGTTAATTTCTGTCTTAAGGGAAGATAATAAATTATAGGGATTAAATCTGTAGATTGAACAAGGTTGATTATTATTGTGTTATTGAGGCCGACCAAACATATACATTCATATAATAGTAACCTAGGCTATAATTGTCAGACCAAGAAATTATAGTATTTTTTTAATTTCCCACCAATGCGAGTTAATTGATTTTATATATATTCTGATTGATTGTTTGCCCCAGAATCTGTGTTCTTTAAATTTGCTTGCAAAACCTTTAATTTCAAATTATGTTTTTTTTTTACTTTTAAAAAACCAAAACCCCTGAATTTCTATTTACTCAAACAATGGATTTTAGGATCATAATTAGTACATAAGATAATTTCCCCATACAATTCCTTATGTTCGACATTCGAGTTTCCAAATTTTATTTGTCACTGTTCTGCAATTTATCTGTAGATTTTACAGTGATCAGTTCACCCACCGTCGAGCAGATTTTGCTTAATGCTCTCAAACTCCAAAGAGAAAGAGGGAGGTTTGGGAGAGTAATCCAAACACAAAATTTGAACTCTGGTGAGGATTCGAACTTGAAATCGGTAGGAAGGGAGCACATGACAAAAGGAATGCCATAGATATACTGGGTTTCCTTAGAACGCATGAAGTCTCTATCCTCTTCCGTTTCAAACTGTAGAATAACCCAACCATTCAGATGATATGAAACCTGACATTTACGAAGGAAGCGTTCAACAAGCTTAGCAATAGCTTCTTTGCCCGGGAACTGTCCCCCATAAAAACCGATCCAACAGAAACCCCATGCTTTCTCCATAGGGATGCAATCATCCTCCTTAATGAGAAGATCATCGTCAACCAACGTTTTAGGAATCGAAGGGAGGAGTTTGTCAGACTAGGTAATGAGCAGTTTGGAGGGTTTTGGTGATTGCTAATTATTTGGCTATCATTCTCATTTCTAATTTCATATCCATCAACCAAACAAACAGTAGATTTTAAAATCATTTCATTCCAACATTTCAAAATGCACTAACCAAACGGACCCTTAGTAATTAATGTGTTCGGATTTGAGATCACTTATTTCACTCATGTTAAATCTTTTGAATTCTTCTTAAATTTATACAGGCAAAAATCAAGTTGTGAAGCCAATAATTTTTTTTCCTCTCAAATTATATTTTCATAAATTTTGATTTGTTTTAAAAAGGTAATTAATTATATATATATCTATTCCAAACTCAAGAAAATGAGGAATTCTATCTTATACTTTTTCTATCTTATATTATGTTTTATCATGGAATTTTATAATTTGATGATGCCAAAAAAAGTTGATGATGTTAAGTAGATTGGGATGAAATTTCATAATTAAATATAGTATAGGATATAATTCTATAAATTTAAAATTATAAAATAAAATTACATAAATTTTGAGATAAATATACATAATTACCCTTATGAAAAATAGATACGCCGGCTTATGTGTTAAATTATTTTTTTGCTTTAAAAAAAATTGAGCAAATATACTTTTACGAGTAAAATAATTTATCAACACAGAATAATGAAATATAAATTTATAAAATTTATTGAATCCGAGATTTAAAATAAACAATAAAATCTAAAATTATAGTATTAAATAATAGATAAATTAAGTTAAAATAAAACAGAATATTTGACTCGATTCAATTCCAGTACATACTAGTCATCTTTACATGCAGATTTTGCCGTTTGAATATTTTCCGGAAAAAAAATGTAAAAAGAAAAAACACGAGAACCGAAAATCTTGTTTGGAGAAGTCTATGCCAATAAACAGACTTTGGACCCCAAAATTCTTCCCTGCCCAATTTCATTACTGTTGAACTCAATAAATTCAATCCAATTGCTTTGCCCACCTCTTACTTCATACCTGTTGACTACTCATTCTCCTCCCATTCAAGCACACCGGCTGTATGCACTAGTGTGGATCTGTTCTATTTTTGCTTCAATTGGTGTTATTGCGACTTGTGCTGACTTGCTCTGATTTTGTTTTTCTTTTTTAAGAAATGGCGGAGGATCACCCGTCCAGGTATGTGAAATTGACCAAGGATCATGGGCCGGTGGAGGATATTAAACCCGGTGAGCTCAATCAGCCAATTGATGTGCCTCAGGTATATTTTTTTGCTTCCGTTTCCTTGTGTGTGCATTCTTGGTGGTTAATTTGTTTTTGTATGTAATGTGCTGTGTGTTTATGGTCGACTTGGATTGATCCATCTCCGATGCGCCTTTCTCTGGGGGATGGGGAGGGGTTTCTGGTGATTCAGTAGGGATCTATTCTTGGTTTTGTTTCTAGATTTACTTTTATGTTTGTCTCTTGAGGTTGAGTAAATATTTTTGGATGTTGATTTGGGTCCATCTCGGGGCATGCAATGCAGCCCATGGTCGGAGATCTTAGGTTCATCTCAAACATTTGAATTCTTGTTTGTGAGATCAGGTGATTGGATCCTGTTTGGTGTGCCTACTTTTGCAATTTCCAGGAAACAACTCTTCCCTTGTTTGATCTTTCTTATTAATACCAGAGATAGAGAAAAACCCCTATGTGTAGAAACAAGTATTGGGCGGTGATTTTGTCTTTCACTTGAAAGCGCTTGTTGCTTTTATTGAATCTTGTTCCTATGGGACACATTCTTTCGTTGCATTTCATATATCCAGGTCAAAGAGTAGAAAAAGGGGGAGTTTTCAATATATAAAAACAACCCTTTCCTTGTCAAGTGACATTCAATGGAACTCTTGCTTTCTAAAGGTTTCCCTAGAAAAGAGGTGTTAAAATAGGATATCCTATTGATTGATACTGGTCCCTAGAAAGTGAATTGTAAAGTGTCCAGCTTTATGGTGCTCTGTTTTCCACCACTATTTGGTGTTGAGAACTGTCATGTGGGAGTTCATGTTCTAGGTATCCCTAGCTTTTGTTTCTATGTCAAAGAATAAAACATTTGTTTATCTGCATGGGTTACTAGAAAAGGACATTGGGAGTGTGTAAGAACAAACCGAGACGAACAGGATTGTGTGCATGTACCCAGTGGATCACAGCGAAAGTAGAATCCTTATATATTTCTGCACTTGATAAATGGGGGAGGCCCAGCCCTTGCTAGAATTGGTTTTATTAAGGATTAAGAAATTTACTAACTACACGATTGTGGATAGCTTATTATTCTTATAGTGTTTTTATGGTCCAATATGTATGCTATCATCATATATAAATAAAGATTTTTGTTTAATACTATTTATTTCAAGGTTGTAACGTTGTAGAATATATTTGTTAATGTAGAAAAAAATTTGTTTGAAAAAATAAATCAATTTTTTTCTTGTTAAGGTTGTTTTGTGTAGTTAGTTTATTAGTTGTTGATCTAATTTAAGTGAGATAGAATTGATAATCCTTATGATTCATATTTACTGAAACATTTTGGTTAAAAGAAGTTCAATTGATCCAATAATTATCCTATTATTTGTCCAGATCAACATTTGGTGTGCTGTCAGCTGTGTTCCCAGACTGTTTTACTATTTCTTAATTTTGATAGTTTGTGCCACATTAAACTTTTAACATTTAGATATTCCATTGCCGTTTATTTAATAGGTTTATAATTGACCCACTATTTGTTTTGGTTCATTCTGTAGTTGCATGTTCACAAGTGCAATGAATGTGGGCAGCCGCTACCTGAAAGCTACCAAGCTCCTGCTGATGAACCTTGGACTACTGGGATCTTTAGTTGCACAGAAGATCCAGAAAGTTGTAAGTTGTTCTGGGTTCTCTGAGCGAGAAGTTCCATTGTCTAAAGCATGATAACACTTGTAGACAATTGCTTCCCAACTATTATTAATTAACCATCATCTTGACATTAAGTATAATGTAGGTGTGGCACATACATTATTACTTATCTGCTTTTGTTTCTTTTCTCTGTGCCATATATAAGCACTGTTTTTGGTTCAATTTCTCTGTCCCAGATAATTTCACTGTTTTTGCTGCAATATGTCTGTTCTGAGGATTATGAAACTGAGTGTGATATTTTTTTCTCTATGGATATTTCAAATATATTGTGTTTAATCTGATTTGTTGGATATTTTAGTGACCCTTTAATAATGATTTTTAAATTAACGTATGATAAGTTAGTAAATTAATTAATTGATTGGTTGATAAATACAATTTATTTTTATTTCACTAGCATTGATTTCTTTTGTATTGTAAATAGAGTTGAAGTCAATTATGATACAACTGGTTTATATATAATATATAATGAGTCCAAGTTGATTAAATTAAATAATCAATGCACTTTGTAATTGATTGATTATTAATATGTTCCAGTTACCCTAATCTAATTCATTTGGGTCCTGTATTACTATTTTGGGACTCATTTCTCTTTACTTCAACCTGCAATAGGTAGGACAGGGCTGTTTTGCCCTTGTGTTCTGTTTGGCCGGAACGTGGAACAGTTGAGAGAAGATACTCCATGGACTGGACCTTGCATTTGTCATGCTATCTTTGTAGAGGGTGGCCTTGCCTTTGCTGCAGCAACTGCTGCTCTACATGGTTTTATTGACCCAAGGACCACATTTCTCATTTGTGAGGGTTTGTTTTTTAGTTGGTGGATGTGTGGGATATATACCGGCCTAGTGAGGCAATCATTGCAGAAGAAATATCATCTCAAGGTGATCTCGATTTCTTCTTATTGACTGGGCTGTAAAATGAAATGTTTACTCTGCCAATTTCCACCACTTCAGAATTTACTGTCGCTGAATAACCTTTTAATCGAGCTTCTGTTTCTAAAAGATTTATTAATTTATTATGGCAACAATTGGATGCAAACTTGCCTGTGGAATTTACCTGGAAGTTATGATAACCCTTGAACATCTTCTCTGAAAGTTTTGATGAGGGAAAAAATGTTATTTGAACATCTACTTTTGTACTTGAAAGATTTGGTAGGCGAAAGACAAACCACAAAATAGGTAAGATTTTTCTCTTTGGTCTTCATATACTGATGAGTAACCATCTTAATTTGTGGGAGTAGTATGAACGATAAGTTAGCTTGTAGTCAAGTTTGTATGTTAGTTGAGTAATATAAGATTTTTACTTTTATGTTGCATAAAGAGTTGCAGGGAAATAATTAGTCTTAGTGTTACCATAAGAGTAGGAAAAAGGAGCTATTCTTAGTTTGTACTCTCATCGTCAGAGATGATACTATGCTTTCAAGAATCAAATGTTGTTTCTGTGCATTAGAACGATTGCAGCTTTGTTTGCTAACTTGGGTTGATATGCAGAATTCTCCATGTGACCCTTGCTTGGTGCACTGCTGCACACATTGGTGCGCCTTGTGCCAGGAGCACCGGGAGATGAAGTCGCGCCTATCAGAGGACTCTATCATGCCAATGACCATGATTAACCCCCCTCCAGTTCAGGAAATGAATTTGAATGCTGCCGATGATGGCCGGGGTTCAGCATCAACCTCTGCAAATGGAGCCGATCAAGTTCATGTTGAGATGCAAGCTCTGTAGGATCAAACAATTACTATCATACCTTTTCTTTTCTTTTTTCTCAATTCCCATTGATTTCGGCGGTAACTTTATATGATGATATTCGAGTGACATTTATACATTCTTCAATGCCGTACATTTGTGTCAAGTTGCTAGGGGACATGCATGATGCTCAGTTATGAAAACAGGCACATATATATACACATGTTTGCATATATATTATGGAACAACGGCGTTTTCTGATGTAATAACAATATACTTAATTTTCTAAATTCTGATATTTCTGTTTTTCCAATGTGAAAAAACTGAGAGACGTTGGCGCGGAAGATTTGATTTCAAAACTTCCCTTTTCAGTCCCATCAACCGTTGCGTCCTCATCCCATAACTGCTTCAATTTCTTCATTAAAACATCATATAAATCTGTCTTAATAGAAAATCTCCTTGATGATGGCATCTCTCAAGTCTAGACTGCAGCATTCATTCACTCCACTTGCTCTTAGATCTTATCTTGCAGAGTTCATATCCACATTCCTCTTTGTCTTTGCTACCGTTGGCGCCGCCGCCTCTTCATGTCGGTCTCTCCTTCCTTTCATATTTTCATTGTTTTTCCTCTTCATTCTCTACTCAGATCATATCATTTGCATGGCGGTTTCTTTTCTTTACAGGGAAGATGACGCCGGCCGCAGCCGCTGACCCGGCCTCTCTAACGGCTACTGCCGTCGCAAGCGCCTTCGCTTTATCCACGGCCGTTTACGTCGCCACGGGCATCTCCGGCGGCCATGTCAATCCTGCCGTCACGTTCGCAAGAGCCGTCGGAGGACATATCACCATTCCCGTGGCCGTCTTCTATTGGGTTGCGCAAATGCTTGCCTCTGTCATGGCTTGCCTTGTGCTTAAAACCTTTACTGTCGGACAGGTAGGCAGGCAGGCAATCACACATCTTTCCATTTTGTCTTGATTTATGCAACACAATGAATGATCTTTGGTTGAATGGTTGCTGCTGCTGCAGCACATCCCTGTTCACTCAATTCCCGCCGAGATGACTGGATTCGGAGCTTCCATACTCGAAGGTTTGATGACATTCGGACTTGTATACACAGTGTATGCATCTGCAGACGCGAGGAGGGGCGCCATGGGGCCTTTAGCAGTCGGCTTCATCATGGGCGCCAACGTCTTGGCATCGGGGCCCTTCACCGGCGGCTCAATGAACCCAGCCTGCGCATTTGGCGCCGCCCTCATCGGTGGCAGTTTCAAGAATCAGGCTGTTTACTGGGTCGGACCTTTCATCGGCGCCGCCCTTGCCGGAACTGTCTACGACAATGTGGTTTTCCCTCTCCAAGACCCCAACTCCAACTAGTTTTTTTTTTTCCTGTAAATGTTTGATGATGACGACAACAACAACAACAAACATGATTTGCATCCAAATAGTTTCTGTTTAATGTGATGTCTACAATAAATAAAGAGTAAGTGTCTACGATAAAAATACAATACAATACAAGACAAATACAATGTAGTCGTGTTTTTTTTTTTTTTCAAGAATCTGATCTAGTCCTAAACGAGCCGGGCAAAGATTTCCAATCACAAGACCTGTTGTTGAAGAACTTGCTACCTCGCTTCCCGATGCCGGTCCCGGCGAGGCTAGACGAGAGGCGGCTTCTGGAATCGGGCTCCCATTTCAAATCTTTGAGAGCTGCAAACACATTGGAGAGTGCAGGGGTGATTTCTTCATCCTTGATGTTGTTGCAGAACTTCACTTTGAGGCTCTTGAGCTCCTTCCACGTAATGATCACACACTCCAGCCCCTGCGTCGTCACCAACGAGCATCCTTCTATACACAGAGAGCTCACCCTCCTGCAGATATATATAACACAACACACAGTTTACATGGACAACAATGACAGTTCAAACTCGAACTAGTTAGTACCTCAAAGCAGTTGCAGTGCTGAAAATGTCATCACTTAGGCCCCAGCAATTCTGCACAACTATTTCCCTCACGTTCTGACACATAACAAACAATGCCCTCGAACTCTTCTTATCCCTTAACTGGCATTTCTCCAGATGCAAGCTCTCAACTGCAGGGCAGCATCCCAAGTCCTCCTCATCCAGGTCGTCGATTCTCTTACACGAAACCAACCTCAAACTCATCAAGTTTTCACAGAAGGGAAGGCCCAACATCCAACCACTTTCCATATCATGATCTGAGAGTGTCAGCTCTTCAAGCATCAGACAGCACTGGCCAATGGCTCTGATGCCCTCGAAACTCCCCCTGCATCCACTCAATTCGAGTTTCATTAGTCTCTTACACCCCTGCGCTAAAATGGTCAATCCAATATCCGAAACCGACGGGCCTCTCAGCCGCAAAACCTGCAGATTCTGGCACGCAGCTATGCCACGAAGGACATGATCATTGCACATGCGCAGTTCGAGTTCTTGCAATGTGGGGCACTCCTCGGCCACATTTAGCAGCCCCATCTCGGTAGCATTCATCACCACCAATTTCCTCAAATTCGGAAACCCGCCCGCCAAAGCCTTCAAACCCTCGTCAACTTCATTGCCGCCTAGTGCATAATTCTCGGGAAAAAACCAGTCTTTGCAACGATCACAATCAGAATCACCATGAAAGGATACAGTCTTGTTAGTAACAGAAACGCACGAGTTCCCGGGGGAAATCAAGCACCCGTTTACCAAATCAACACCGATAAGATTAGGAAACCTCAGGAACAACCTGCCCGAAACAAGAAAATCCCAATCAAGAAGCTTGATACATCTGACGAGCCTGCCCTGCAGATTAAGCCACCGTTTCGAAACAAGAAAGTTGGCGTTATTCTGGGACTCGGGGAGTTTCGAGAGAATCTTGAGCAGGATTTCATCGGGGAGAAGGGAAGTTTTGTCGAGAACAAGATCCGTGAGGGTGGAACCATGGGTCTTGGCGGCGCGCGGTGAAGCTGGCGGGCCTTGTATTTGATTGATGGGGGTGAGGGCTTTGTTGAAGCGCATTGCGCAGAGCACATTGGTCAAGGTTTTCTTGCTTCTGAACCAGCTCCCTGAATGTCGATTTTCTTTGTCAGGTGAAAACGCCATTGTTTCAATTCTCGGCTACTAGAAAGAAAATCAGAACGCCCTTCTCCTCGACCTCATCTTCAGCATCCTTTTCTCCTGGGAGAGATCCTTCTTGTCTCTTCAATCTCTCTATCTCTGGTAGAAGGAATTGACGTTGGGATTTTGGAGAAACATAGTCGATATTGGATTGCATCTACAACGGACACATGAGTGTGACCTAGCGCACTATAATATTATCACATAATTCAAAAAATGGGGATGCGAGCTTCGCTTCGCTTCATTGTTAGATAGCCGTTACAAATGTTTAACTATTCTCTCTCTCTCTCTCTCTCTCTCTCTCTCTCTCTCTCATACATATTTTTCAAACTTAAAGGAAGAAAAATAAAGTAGAAAATTCCTCCTATTCATGAATGTGGGCTCACAATTTCTTATTTTAGTTTTTTTTTTTAGAAAGAATGTGGGATACAACTTTTAAGTTATTATATTTGGTTTTAACTCTAATTATATTTAGTAGGAAATGGTGGAATAAATAATCGATCTTTAGACTTCGTAGGTCTATAATGATACATTTTTTATTCGGAGAAATTATTTTTTCAATTCCATCACCCTTCCTTTAATTGATATTTCGATATATCATGAAATTCCTAACAATTGAAAAATATGAAGATAAAAGGACAATTTTTATGCAATCAGATTTTGTTTTAATTTTTTTTAATCTTTAGCAAGTCCTGTTGGGAACTTTAATAATCAAGAAAGAGGGGGTAAAAAAAACCAATCCTAATATTAATGCATCAATTAAAAAACCAAAATTTGTAGGCTTTCAAAAGAAGAGAGGTTGATTGTGAATTTGAATTGCATTAGAAACACCCCAAAATTTCCTAGTGAACTCCAAATTCTTTTTCATTAAAAAAAAAAAGTGATTACTAATGATGATAGAAAGTATGCACATTCATTCCACCAGTTGAATCAAATCAACCGAAGCTCGGCAAAATTTCAGCAGATGTCCAATAGCTAAAGAAGGATAGCTGTTGCTAAAAACTCGTGCAAAACTATAATTTATTTATTTTTTTGAGACAGTAAAACATTTATAAAATATATAAATGATGTACTCTATTATCACAAATAAAGTATTGCTGAATACATCATTTTACTATACTAAAATATATCATTTGTATGCATAAAAATCTCATAAATGTCTCACAAAATAACATCTTACAAAAGACTCACTCGTAACTATAATATTATCGAAACCAAACATCTAATTCAGCCACATGCAGTACATTTAACACCAGGCTAAAAATATAATATTATGATCTAAAACGTTCAGAAGATCTGCACACAATGGCTCTATTACTTGCTTGGCGAAAACAATAAATCCACGAAAAAGCTGGCGCATAGACAGACAACTTAGACCAGCATCCACACGAACAGCTCTATTAATCAATCAACTAGGAAGGCAGACTCCCAACATATTCTCCATCAGGAAGTAAGATAAACATATGGAAGTCGTCGGATCATTCATAATTTCCAAAAAAAAAAAAACTAAGAGAAAGTGCCTGGCATCATTACTCAGGTTTTTTTTCCATTAACATCATAAACAGCATACATCATTCAATACAAATCTAGACTCAAGACAAAAATCCTTCTACCAACGGTCATTTAGCACCACACATCTTCATCCTGCAAACACTCCAACCCAGCAAGCAATAACCAATTCACATTACACCCTCTCTCTAATAACAACTTAGGGAAAGTAAAAAAGTAGACTTAGTGCAAAAACTCATAAGCATTCTAGGCGAGGACCAACAGAACACATGAATGATTATCCCAGCATAATCACACCACCTGTCATACACGAACTAGGAGAGGCATCAGGAAAAGATTAGAAGATATGAAATCAGACATGTTCAATAAGAAACTTCCCGATTAGCCCATACCATCTGACCTCATAATCCAAGGTGGGCATCACCTTCATTTAGATTAGTAGAGACAAGCATCAGCCTGCTTTCAGAACTACAACCACTAGAAATAGTTGTAATAACAACGAACAAAAAGTGCACCAAATCAAAATCAGAGGGCGTTAGAATAAGATAAAGCAGACAATCAACAACACAGACAATCGTTAGATGGTCAACATAAAGGTCAGTGAATAAACCAAAAATAAATAAAAATCAAACATATAGTTCGTAAGAAAAAACAGACACTCTAAAAGCAGATATATCCGTCCAAATAGATCAAAATAATCCTACAAAGAGAGATTCCAACAGACAAATATATGAACTCATCCTGCAACCAGGGCTGAATGGCTGGACTTTATGACAACTCTCTGCAAATGTAACAGTACATCAAGGTTATGTGAGTCCCAAACTTCCAACAAGTAAATCATGGCAAGAGAGATAAGAAATCAGGATGAGAAGTGCTCCAACAAACAGCCTGTCAAGATATTACATAATGACAAAGAAAAGAGTGTTATTATTTGTAAATAAATCATTAGAAAGTTATATAAAAGTAAAGGCATGTATGATTGACAGTTACACAATTATGGGCCCAGAGTAGGTCAAGGCTCCAAGAAACGGTAGAGAAGTTACCCACTGGATACATATATACTTGTATCACGGTGGCACTCTGCAGACTTGCAAAACATATTGCATGAGGAAGGACACAGCATATAAGGCATTTATTTAAGTAGAATTCAAATCCCAATTCAATACTATCTTTTCCTGATAATGACTGTAAACCTATTTAGCATTTCCAATTTAACAAAGCATTTCCTATTTCATAGCTGTTTTGAATTAGTAAAAATTTCATATAATTGTTCTAAATACCATAATTATAGAAACTCTTATCATAACCTGGTCTAATCCTAATCCTAATCCTGTCCTCACATGGCAATCTTGCATCAGAGAACTCCTCTTTGTCATGACATTACCAAAAACAAAAAACATAAACTGCATCTCTGCACTTTTGGTAGACTATAGTTACATTTCACCACAACCCCAGAACTGTGTGATTATTAACAGATTAGAAAACAACAGATAAAGATGTCACAGAATATGAAAAATGAAAGGCATGCACCAAATCTGATAAACTCCAATAATCAAAACGAGGATTATGCTTACCTCGTCAAGAAAGCCATCTTTAAAGAGTTAAGGCGTCACTTCATTTCTGCCATGAACTTCTCATATTCAGAGTCTGCAGTATAATTGTTTTTCTCATTAGATGCTGGAGGTGGAGGCACAGATGAATTCGAGGACCATGGAACGCTACTCAAGCTTTGGGAAGGGTCTCCAGAAGACTGAGGGACAGCAGGAGGAGGTGGAGGAGGAACAGCGCCATAATGAGGTGGATAGCCGTATGGAGTTGTTGGGTAAGTTGGTGGTAACATTGCAGTTACTGAATTACCATAGACATAAGTTGGGACAGATTGGACTGGAGCACTACTCTGAGATTGAACTCCAGGAGGGTAACCTTGCTGGGTCTCACCAGAAGATGCAAAACTCTGCTGTGTTTCAGTGGAAGAAACAGCCTGCGCTTGGACACCAGAGGAACCCGGAGGCATTGGAGGAGGAGGATATGGAACCCCATATTGAGGAACTGCTTGACCTGGAACAGGAGGGTACATTGTCGATCCTGGCGGTGGAGGAGGATAAGGGGCATACGAAGGAGGTGGTGGAGGGCCCCAAGGAACTGGGGGGCCAGTATAGACCCCAGGTGGTGCACTTCCAATGGGACCACCAGCATTGTACTGCTGAGAGGGGTAGGCACCAACCCCCTGATTTGGAGCAGGATATGTCGGGATAGGTGGAGCAGGAGGGCCTGGAGGAACCGTTGGCTGAGGTGGTTTACCAGCGACTCTTACAGCAATAGTTCTACCATCTAACCTGTGTCCATTCATGCTTGCAATTGCATTATTTGCTTGCTGAACATCCGCATACTTCACAAAGCCATACCCCTTACTCAAATTAGACACGCGGTCTTTGATAACTTTAGCCATCACAATTTCACCAAAAGGAGAGAACAAACTGATCAAACCGTCATCCTCCAAAGTGGGAGGCAAGTAGCCAATATAAAGGTTTGTCTCATCATATTCCTTCGGCTTGATTAGAGTCGACCCAAGGCCAGCCTGCGTGGTGTTACTCGAAGAGTTGGTACCACTTGCCCAAGGAGGGTTGGTCCCTGAACCCCCAGTAAGAGCAAGTGTCGCAGAGCTCGGTTTGGTTAAAGACTCCGGAACTGTTCCTCCAAGTTCCGCCAGGAAGTTCTGATACTCATCATCCATTTTCTTGCCAGTAGTATTCTTCACTGGGCAATCAATAGTAGGATGCCCACCATCACCACAAATCTTACACAAAACATCACTCTTAAATGTCGAGGTTCGGGAAGGACATGCATACTGTCGGTGTCCAGGCTCCCCGCACAACCTACAATACTCTTCATCTCTAATAGTACCATTCAGCGCAGCAAGCTCTCTAAGTTGTTGCCGCTTGTGCTCATTGAGAACCTCATCAACAGGCTGCAAAAGCTTCTCAACCATACCTGCAGCAGCTTCAAGGGACTCCTGAGTTTCAGCCTCCACCAGCACATGCAAATCCTCATTCTCCGAAGGGTCGGGTTTCAAATCTCTCTTCTGTTGAAGCCTACCCTCCTTCACCGACCCTTTGCCCCGGATAACAATCTTCGCACCGGTCTCCCTTTCCATCCTCTTCTGAGTGTTCCCTCTTGGACCGATAATCAACCCAATAAAATTGTAACCAGGGTACTCCTTCATCGGTATGTATAGCTTCTTATGAAGCTTCGGTGGCCGATAATCAGCCGGCGGCTTGAAGGCAGGGTTCTTCTTAATAATCTGCGATATTATCTCTTGTCTCTCCCGATTCAGCTTCTCTCTAGCACGGTATTCCCTAGTATTAATCCTCACTCCCATGTTATCATATATAGGTTCCGGGGAGGGCGACCTAGCACCCTCGGGCCGGTCATCCAAGAGCATACCTGATTGCAACTTCCGACTAATCTCAAGCAACCTACTGTTCAAAGCTTGAATCTCGGGATCGAATTCAATACCTCCAGTGAAATCCTTCATAAAATCAGGCAACTGGATCACCGGCTTCGGATCGTCGTCAGCCCACCTGGACTTCCTCTTCCTCCCACCAGTCCCAGAGTTTCCATCAGCGGTAGCGGCAGCGCCTTCGTTACTGGACTCGCTCGGAGGCGGATCCCACCTGGATCGCCGCCGCCTCCGGCTTGTGGTTTCCTCTTCACCGCCAGAGAAATCCTTGTCGGTCCCGCTGTGCGTGTTGGTGAGGCCGTTCTCCGACAGTAGGGGTTTGAGCAAATCAGGTTTCGGGGCGGGAACGGCTGCGTCGGCGTCGGCGGTGGCAGCTCCGTTGTTGGATGAGTCGAGGGTTTTGTCTAGGGTTTCAGGCTGCGGGTAAGCGTATGAGTATTGAGGTTGAGACTGGGGTTCGGATTGGGGCTGAGAGGGGGAGTCCGTGTAGGTGGATTGAAGAGTGTCCATTGTAGAATGGAGAGAGAGAGAGAACCGATGAGATCAGAGATGAAAAGAGGGGCAGGAAGGCAGCCGTAAATACACGGATTTAGGGTTAACTGCAACTACAATACTTGACGCCTGACGAGTGACGGACATAAACGGCGGTGCACGTGGGCCCACCTTGGAGGAAATAATATCTACCTCTAACTTTGTTAATCTATCCTAAATTTTATAGATTTGTCAAATTATTTAATTTTATTTTTTAATTCACTTTATGGGTGGCAATTTAAGATGCAATACTATACCTCTAGATATACCACACAATAATAAATATATAAAGAGTGTTTAATGGATTTGAACTGAATACAATTAGTATGGTACCTGCACTGCACGATGTGCGTGACTATTTAGTTTTATTTATTTATTTATATTTATATATAAATTTAAAAAAAATATTTATTTGATAATTAATTATTATTTTTTAAATATATTTATATTTTAATTTATATTTCTTCAAACTAATATTTGAATTCATCAGCAACAGGTGTTAGCATTCTTGCTTAACACAAACTTAGTACAAGTCAAACGCAATTCAACCTCCTTATTCCATCTAAATACTCGTTTCCTTTAAATCTTTCAAATCACTTTCAAATACTCGTAATGTTTTCAAAATATTCAAATCTTATTGAAATTGCAAGCAGGGAAACTTTTAAAACTTAAACTTTAAAACGTACCTCATGTGGCGTAGGATGGAGTAGGGTGTAAACACGAGCGAGTACTTCACACGACCTCTGATTTCAAAACATTTATAAGACTCGAAGTCTTCAAAATACTTTAAAGATTTGTTTGAGATTTTTTTTTTCAAAACTCAAGCTCTGATACCACCTCAGTAACGCCCCCAACTGACCCTCCCAATTTGGGGTCGCGTTATATTGATGTTTCAGGTTTTGTCAAACATTTACTCATTTAAATAGATAAGCGGAAGACTTGAATAATAAGAAAAGATAGATGAATTCATCAAAAACATACTTCGAGTCAATGTTAATTAAACAGTAATCAATACATTAAGACGATTTCAATTGGGAAGGAAATATTTCAGAGCGTGTAGCAGCGTGTGTGTAGCGTGGCGTGATGCATATCTCAGGATCTATAAGTTTACAAAATTCTTCATGTCGCCTGTTTACACTCATGCTCGCCCATCCTCGCTGCTCAACCTGCGTATTTTAGAAATAATACGAGGGGCTGAGTACTAGTGGTTCTTATTTCTTATGGTAACAGTGGTTCTCACTGGATCACGTCCATATATATATATATATATATATATATATATATAGGGAGCGGATCAGGTAAAAAAAAAGTCCGATGTGAGAAAAAAGAATGAATCATATTCATCAGGTCTTAATAAATCAATGGCATGGTTGATATAAAATCAAGCAACAAATCAAACTCAATCAAACAACACAATAATCCAGCAACAACTAAAATACAATCAAGCAACTGCTTGATAGTGTTTTAATTGTTGCTTGATTACATATCAACTATTGATTTATTTAAATCTAATGAATAAGATTTATTATTTTTTCTCATAAAAGGATTTTTTCTCACATAATCCCTCCCATATATATATATATATATTTTACTCCTAATTTATCGTAAAATTACTGTTGATTTTCCTGTGGAGTGAAGCAAGGATTATATCAATTTGTTACTTTCCAAACTAGTTTTCCGTCAAAGGAAGAATAATAGACTATACTCAACTCGTGAGATTTCATATTTTTATAATAATGTCAATCTAAAACGAAAAAATAAATAATAATAATAACAATAATAATAATAATAATAATAATAAAATCATTATTAGCTGAAATCGCTCGCATCATAAACTGTAAAATTAATAAGAAATTTTGTAGGGCAAGAGTAAGACCAGTGTATTGATTTGGGGAATCGGAACGGAAGAATTGAACTGAAGGAATACCCATGTCTACCTACTCCGACAAAGTGGGCTTCGCTGTTATCTTCCTGCTTTCACTGTTCGCTTCGGTACCACACCTCTCTTACATTCATTTGTCATCATTTTCTCATTGTTTGTGACACACTTTGGATTTTTACTGGTATTTTTGGTTCTATAAATTTAATTCTGAATTCATGCCTCGTCATATCCGATTTCGTGTATTGTTCATATTTGATGTCGGGGGAAGAAAAAAAGGCAACTGAAAGTTAGTGGATGAATGATGAAAGAGGGATTAAATCTATAACTGTTTCTTATCTGCACTCGATCGATTCTGATGTTTCATTCTTTAATTAGGCAGTGGGAGATGAAGTTGGGTCTGGGAAACTTCCTCTGGTTGTGAGCACCTGGCCCTTCTTGGAAGCGGTTAGAGCAGCTTGGAAGACTCTAGACAGCGGGTTTTCGGCGTTGGATGCAGTCGTAGAAGGCTGCTCTGCTTGTGAGCAACTGAGATGCGACGGTACAGGTTAGGATGCAGTTATCCCATATTGTCTTTTGGCAGTTCAATTACTTGCACATACTTTGTATGTGTTGTCAAAACGATGAAGACGACCATACAAATGGTAAAAAAGGCCCAAATATTATGCAACTTTGTGAAGTTCCAGAATTCTAGTTTGTTCATATCCTAAGCTCTTTTATCAGATATTTTAAATATCAGTTGTTCTGATGACTTGGATCATAATGACTAGCAATAATCATGACACTTACCAATTAATAAAGTCAATAACTTATTGCCAAGCTCAAAGTTGTATTCATCTTCTTTGTTAATATCTTCTTCAAGTTGATCATTCTCCAATTTCTTTTCATCCCATTGAGTTTTACCTTTTTTGACGTCTGCTTGGCTACTAGTTTTTACTTAAGTTTCTGTTTTTCTTTTAATCTTGTATTTTTTCTGGAAAGAAGTAGTTCACGTTGGTCTATTGTAACTTTTTTGTATTTTAAAATTTATTATGTAGATTAAAGAAACTATACTTAAAAAAAACCCCAAAGTGTGCCTAGGCCATCGTCCTCGATGATCAAGGCAACAAGGCGGTCACTTTTTAGTTATGACGTATAGGTTTGTGCTTGGTCACCTTGAGCTACTATCAACACTTGTGCATGTTCACTATTTTTCATTTGTTTGCATGGTGGTGTCAATGGGGTAAGATCGAGGTGGTCGTAGGATGGAAAACGATTTCACTGATAGTGTAGTTTATACTAAGACGAATCCCAACCTTCATTTAAATTAAAAGTTTTCCCGATAGCCAAAATGTCAGCCATGTGTACATGTAATTGTTCCTATAAAATGGAATGTGAGATAACTGTTTGTCTATGTAAAGTTCTGTTTCAAACTTTTCTCTTGTAAGGTTAAGCTGAGGACAAATACCTAGGTATTATTTTTTTTTTGGAAAATCAAATTAGAATTATTTTGAATTATTGCATGTTTGTGAAAATGTTATCCTTGAAAAGAATTATCTACAAGGTCAAATTTTAAAGCTGATTACAGTGAAGATTACAAATAACAAATATCATTACATGTTCTTATGTATCTAATTGTGCTTTCATTAATTCTGCAATCATATACTTCAAGAGGGTTGTACATCTTTTAGGGTTTCTAGGATCATCAACAGATAAGGTTTTACATATGCTTATTTTTATGCACAGTCGGTCCTGGTGGAAGCCCAGATGAGAATGGAGAAACTACAATTGATGCTATGATCATGAATGGGGTATGATTATTTGACATTCCTTGTATCGTGGAGTAGTCTTGTTGGGCAGAGGCACCCAAGTTGTTTAATTGATTGTTTATACTTTGCGTATGCTAAGATATGAATAGGTGACTATGGAGGTCGGAGCTGTGGCTGCAATGAGGTATGTCAGTGATGGCATCAAAGCTGCAAGATTAGTTATGCAGCATACGGAACATACTTTGCTTGTCGGAGAACAAGCATCAATATTTGCAATTTCGATGGGTCTTCCTGGCCCCACTAATCTAAGCTCTGAAGAATCTATAGGGAAGTGGATAAATTGGAAAAGGAACAAATGCCAGCCAAATTTCCGGAAAAATGTGCTACCAGTTAATGATTGTGGTCCATATCATCTGAAAAGTAGCACAAACATGGGTGAGAAAGTATGTTCAAATACCAAGAAGTTTGGTCTCGAAGAATCTAGGTTGAACCATTTCGGACTCCATAACCATGATACAATAGCTATGGCTGTTATTGACAAAGTAAGCTGACCCTTCCCTTTTAAAAAAAGATCATTATGTTTGATTCCTTTTATGGAGATATGATTGTGCAGATATTTATTTGGTATATAAATTGGTTTCACAGATGGGACATATTGGTGTTGGTACCTCGACGAATGGTGCCACTTTTAAGATTCCTGGCAGGTAATATTAATAACAGTGGTTGTTTTGTACTCCTATTTATTTTCAAAATACATTATAATTGAGAACTGTAGCATTTATAATCGACATTTCTCTACTGCATAATAACTTTAAAGGCATGATCAACAATCTCGTGTTATTTCCATTTACAATGAAATAAACATAATGCATTATAGATAAGTTTAATGTTGCTATTATTCATCTTCAAATAATTTTTTAGATTTGGAGAAACAAACAATGGGTGGACAAGGCACAAAATCTAAATTAAAATGTATGTGCGGATCCATTGTGAATAAACTTTGTTGCTGCAAGTCTTCCAGATATTAAATACTTCCAAGATGTGTATGTTTTTTTAACTTTTCTTGCCTGCAGGGTTGGTGATGGACCCATTGCTGGTTCTTCTGCATATGCTAACTCGGAAGTAGGAGCTTGTGGGGCAACTGGTGATGGTGACATCATGATGCGCTTTCTTCCTTGGTATAATAGAAAGTCTTATCCATCTCAGCTTTTGTATAACTTGAGAGAGAATCTCTAAGTTGTGTAATATGGATTATGCTTAATCTTTTTGTGGACTACCGGTATATGCTCTTTATGATAGCTAAACCATGTCGCTTTATTTTCCAGCTATCAAGTTGTGGAGAGTATGAGGTTAGGCATGGCACCTAAACTTGCTGCTGAAGATGCCATTGCAAGAATCGCAATGAAATACCCCAATTTTGTGGGAGCTGTTTTTGCAGTCGATAAGAATGGCACCCATGCTGGCGCATGCTATGGTTGGACTTTTCAGTATTCGGTGAGGAGCCCCGACATGGCTGATGTGAAGGTCTATACTGTCCACCCAGAAATATCAACAGCTTGATGCAGTCACTTCTGCTGACCGACACGAATGTTATTCTCATCACCTGCCTACCATCAGAACTAGACTCCAGTATAGGTCACTCTTGAATATTTTGTGATGCTGCAGCTATTTATGAACGAGAGCAGTTCGCAGCTTGAGGTGCAGGAATTCACTTCAGTTTGTATTAAACTTCAAATTCTTGTCTTTGCTCCTCTTTCAGGTGGAATTGAAAACATTTTTAGGGTGTGCCTTAAATTAAATCTTGTCCCTATTTAAGTTGAATGATTTTAGGTGGTCTATTTACAGAAGTAGCAGTAGTGTATGTGTAACCCAAAATCTTGATCTCCTCTGCTAAAGTGATGAATCATCAATCACACAACAAGAGGTAGTCCCCATCAATCAGCGCCTTTGTTAAAATGCACAATCTAATTTCCTATCTCATGGAGCTTTTGAAGAACTTGATCAATGTCAGGACGAAGGTGAGGGGAGGGGGAGCAACAAGCCATTGCAAGCTGGAAGAAGTGAAGAACCCGGCCATCAGTCATCACTCTGTGTTCGTCGCTCAGGCCGAGCACAGCAACACTGAGGCCCGTAGGCAGATGCAGATCCTGATCCTGATCAAGTGGAGACTCTCCACACACCAATTCAAGAAGAATCACACCCAAGCTGTAGATATCGCTCTCCCTGTTAGCATCTCTCATCTTGATCAACTCGGGTGCTTTGAACCCCTGAGACGCGGACGCCTCCAGCATCTGCTGCCCGGCTGCTGGATTCAAGAGAAGATGCAACCCATAACCTGAGATACATGGATGGTGATGGTGATCCAGCAGCACATTCTTCGACTTGAGGTTCCCGTGTATTATGGGAGTATCCCTAGCTGAATGAAGATGGCGAACACCCTCAGCAATGCCTACGGAGATCTTGTGTATGACGGCCCATCTGTGAGCCTCACCATTATCATCTGCACTGAAACACAACTCATTATGCTTCCAAGCAAACACAAACCATGCAAACTCACTCAGTCATAACTGGCAATAATCATGCACAAGAGTTTAGACATAATGTAATATCATTTCAAGACAGATCACTTTTTCATTCAGGTGTCAAGATGGTGAAGCATATGTCTCACTCATTATAAGCAAAGTATAGAGGAGTTGCCAGACTACTCTCCAAACAAAGCTCTATGACCTTGAAAAAACATAGAATAATAACCAAACATTTGCACCACAACAAAATTTCGAAAGTAATGAAAACTCAAAACTACCAAATTATTTTTCAAGAATAGGAACATCTGTTGCTGTTAAGTGTAATAACCCTTTAATGTTTTAGTAAAAACATATGTTCTAGAATCAAGTTCTTGGGTCACGAGCAAGAGCACATAAACAAACAACCAAAAAAAAAAAAAAGATGATCCTGATCCTTTTTAACAAATTGTACAAGTAAAACATTACCTGCAATAAATTGAGCTAGATTCCCAAGAGCATAAAAGGGATGAACCATGAGCTTCTCTCCTCTAGGCCCTCTATAAAATGCATTCAAAGGCACCAAATTTGGATGCCTTAAACTCCCCAACATCTCTACAATAGGCATCACATCTTTTATCCTCAATGAGCAGCTAGGCCTCAGGAATCTCAGCAATGCATCAGAATTTGAACTTGCCAGACTAGCCCTATACAATGTCCCATAGCCAGATTTCCCAATAACTTCACCAGGGGCTTCAAGAATTTCCTCAACGCTTAAATCTTCTCCACCAACAAACTTGATCAAATCCGCTTCATTTGCAGACCCATCTTCTTCTTCTTCTTCTTCACTATCTAAGGCTGATTCTATATCTGTACCTACATCCCGGCTACCATTTTCAACTTTCCTCTTTCTACAACAAAAGATTGTGAGTAAAACAATTGCTAGTAGTGTCAGTGAGGTTAGTCCTACGATTAATATGAGTTCATGTTTGTGCCTCATGTCTTTTACTAGATGAATGGCCATTGGAATGTGATCTGTAGGGGTCAAGGTTGAAGCTGCGGCGGTTTTCTTGAAACAATAGGGCCCAGAATCTGGCACTGGCGTTAGAATTTTGAGTTAAAAAATGGAAGCGAGAATAAAGATGATCAATTGATCTAATGAATTAACTGAAATGCGGGGAGAGTGGAGATGAAGTAGAGGTGAAACTCCCATCGGAGTTTATGCAGTGATTGGAAAAGGAAATCTTTGCGCTGATTGGAACTGCAGAAATGATTCAGAACAGAGGCGTACCAAAATCTCAGTGGAGAAGCAAGCCAAATGTTGGATTTTGTGTCTCTCTCTCTACATATATGGATAATAAATATTATATAATTATAATCTATCAAATTTGGCATTAATAAAAGGAGTATTTATATTTGATTTTTAAATTGTATTTAGCTGTAACAATTTATAATTTCAGATTTCAGTAATTCTATTTAGAAATGATTTAAAAAATATGTTGTTTTTTCTTATTGTTAAAAATAAACATAATATTTATTCATACAAATCGTACCTCATTCAACTGAGGGGGCAGAGTATTTACAGTATTTATGAAACACATTATCGTTTGATAAACAGTAAGCAAAGTTACAATTTTTATGAATTTAATCCTAAAAAAGAAATATATGGTAGCAGATTTATTGTCATATATTTGGAAAATACCATAGTAGTAGAATATCAAGATTTTGATTTTAATTTTGGTTCAAATTACTGAATAATAAATGTACTACTTTTGCTATTGCCAAAATAGTGCTGCATATGTATATAATTCTCAATTATACTATGCACACGTAAAATTTAAATTTATGCAATACATATTAATATATAATGTGATTTTTATATTCAATAGCAGAATGTATTAAATTATCATAAATGTTCACTACCCACATTAGGCACGTGCAGACAGTGGCGGATCCAGAAAATCCCCGTGAGGGGGGCTGAAATTTTTTTTTTGTCTCCACTGGACTTCAATCCTTCGTATCATATTTTTTTTCTTATTTTCATCCATTTTTTCTTCTTTATGAGGGGGGCTAATCCAAAAAATTCTGGATCGCGATACTACAAAAACGAAAAAAATCCGGATCGCGATACTACAAAAATAAAAAAAAATTCCGGCGGGGGGGGGGCTGGAGCCCCCCCTAGCCCATATGTGGATCCGCCAATGCGTGCAGACGTGCTAATGTGTCTAGTGAATAATGTGGTAACATTATATTGGTGGTAAAATTAATTTTAATTACACTTAGGGCTTTTAATTTATTGTTACTTTAGTCGTGGGCACATTAATACATGCCTACGGTGAACATTTCTGATTAAATTATATATATTTTTTATGGCTTCTAAATTATTTTTATTTTCTTTAATTCTTTAAGAATTGGACCAAGTTGGAAAAATGAGTGTAGTGAGTTATCAAATGGATTGGACCATCCTCTTTGTTTCTTGCCACATCAATTGAATCATTCAGCGCATTGAGTTTCGGTTGATTTTGGACCACAATTTGTATTAACAATTTAAAATAATCAAACACAATCTTTTTTAAATTTAAAAAAAAGGAGAAAGAAATAATCAACTTCAATATTGTTTTATAAAAAAATAAAATGCTCATCACTATTAATATGTCTCCAAAAATTCAATACCTGCAGAAAATTAATTACTACTACCTCCGTCCCATAACAATTGTCTGGTTTGGAAATGGCACAGATACCAATGCGAGTAGAGATAGAGGAAATTAGTATTTTATTAGTGAGTGTGTATAAACTTTCCATTTTAGGAAAGAAGACAATTGTTTGGGACAGACGAAAAAGGAAAATAAGATAATTATTTTGGGACGGGGGAGTATTAAAATAGAGCAGCCCGACTAATAAGTACACCAACCAATCTCATCTATGGAAATAAGGTGGAATTCTTGTACCCAATAAAATCCCAAATTGAGACAAAAATATATTTATAATTTCGTCAACATCCATCAACCAACCAATCGAACTAAATTACATTGGAAATAAATGGGTTTGGTACTGTGTAATTCAATACCTGTCTTAAATATTTTCAGGGTCATGTTATAATTATAAATATATATATATATATATATATATATATTCTACGAATAGAACTTCAAATGAAATTAGTTATTGGTCCTAAAATTAGAGAAATATATATATTATGCAGCGGAAGTAAGTATGTGATGCACTTGTTCTTAGAAATTGACTGAAACTCAGTTTCAGGTTTGACAGAGAAGTTTTTAAGCTCAGAAAAGTACTTAAGTAAGTTTCACAGAAATACACTTCAATACTTGACTAAGTATTGAAGGTTTCAAAGTAAGTTTGAGAAACTAAGTATCCTGAAAAGTCTTGAGAGCAATAAAGTGACTCAGGATATTATAGTGGTTCGGATTTAAATATCCTACGTCCACTCTTCCAAACTTAATCGGGTGATCCACTAAGTTTTGTACAAGCCTCCTTACGATCAATAGATAGCATGTTGGCACTCCGTCTTTCGGTTTGCTATCATCACTCGCCTAGGAACGCCTTGTAGTCTTCAGGTTGAAGTGAGGACGCACCTCGCAGCTTTCTTCTTGGTGGTTTGATATTTTTATTCTTCCCACAACTCAAGGTTGGCAGATGCCTGTGATAGTCAGAATCCCAGAGTAGGAACTGACTGTTGTGAATATATATTTGAAGGATATATCTACCAAGAGATAGCTTAAGCTTTTATGCTTAGCCTTGTACTTTGAACCACGTAGCACGAATGATTAACTTGAGTTAGAAACTTAAATCTCGTTAATAGAATCACGGAGTAATTAGTGAGCTTTTGAGTAGAAAGTTTGGCAGAGCTTTGACTTGAAAGTTCGATGGTTCCAGCAACCTTTTTAGGTTGAAATGCAGACCTATTTATAGAGAAATCCCTAGATGTTTGAAATTCAGCCCGTTAGACACGAACATCCAGTCATTAGAGGTATTAAGAATGTCGTCCAATCATACACATTCCTTGGCAGGTCTGCTCTGCTATGAAACAAATGTCTTCATGTACTTTCTACCTACTTTTGTCAGACTCAGCTTTAGTCCGAGGAATCCAAGTATGAACATCCTCGTATTGACTTTTACTTAGCAATCAATTGTCTTGAAGTCTGACTAAGTTTGGTTCTTCTTATGTTCCACGTGCTTAGAAACTTAGGCCTTCATACTGACTTTCCTTAGTCAGTATAGACTGCCCTCATGCTGACTCTCATAAGTCAAGTATGACAATATGTCTCTCATACTGATTTCTTGTAAGCCAATATGGTTACCTCTACACAAAGTTCCCACACTCAGTATAGGCCTTGGCCATACTTAGTGAAACCAAGTTTTAGGCACGGACACTTCTTCAAATTCTCGAGCAAATCATTTGCTCGGTCTTCAACACCTAAGTTCTATTACAACATGAATAATACTATACAAGAATTACATTCTAGAACTCTAAACTTAGTACTAAAATGAATTTTGACATATCAAAACATCAAATTAAGGAGGGAACTAAAACTTAGTTCCTAACACTAGTCAAATTATTTTTTAGTAGAACGTTATTGTTGATAACACCTGAATGCATAAAAATTGGGTCTTAATATAAAGAATAAGGAGTTTTATCAATCCAGGATCCGAAAGATAGTTTAATTATCGATTCAGGACCCGAAAGATTAATTGTCAATTCAGGACCTGAAAGATCACAAAAATTCTCAATTCAGGACCCGAAAGATCATACAATTCTCAATCCAGGACCCGAAAGATCATACAATTCTCAATCCAGGACCTCAATATCAGGTCCTGGATTGAGAATTATTTGATCTTTCGGGTCCTGGATTAACAAATCATCTTTCGGGTCCTGAATTGATAATTTAACTATCTTTTGGAATTCTCCAAAGAATAAATACTCAAATCTCAATAGTAATTATAAGTTTTAGTGATAAAAACTGAAATTAAAATAATTATATAATTTTTTAACAGAAATTTATTATTAATAACATATGGATATAGGAAAAAAGATACCCCTATTTTGTGAGGGAGAAATCTATTCTATGCATTGGCAGTTGGAACAACCCTTGATTGCCGGCAATGGAGCAAGTGTAACATCAAAAGTTAGAGAGAAAAGAATAAACATAAATTTGGTGAGATTCAAATTCAAAGTTTTAATCATAAATTACATTACATAGTAGGCCACCCTCAAATAATTATCTGGTAGTAAAAAACTTAATAGCAGGAAAAGTTTGACACTTATATCATTAACAATGATGCATATGTAGCAGCTAAATAAATCTACATTTTCTTCTTTTTGTAAGAAGCTGGATTTCATGAATGACAGCAGAATTCAGAGAGGGGTGGTGATTGAATTCAGGCAAGAGGTACAGATCAAGGAATGAAATACATGGGATTTGGAAGCTTGAATGAACGTACGGACATGGAAGAGCCCAGTAAATCACTCCACTGGTCTCCGGAGTTGCCCAGTATCTGATAACCTTTGTCTTCTTCGAGCTCTCTCCTTTTCTCTGATTTGAACCTTGTTGCTGTCTTCCCATGATCATCCGAGGACCTGCATCATAATCATAAACACCACATACCAAAAGAGCTTACTTTTGAAATCCTTGCATTATAAGTTTGGCTGCTTATTATTACATTTCTTGGCTAAACTTGAAACTAAGGACATTTGACAAGTTGATTAAGCAAACATCATAAAAACACTGAATCAACACAAGATGACATTTGTTTTATGAAATAATATCCATGAATTCAAGCAAGCACTGTATATTTATCATCCAACCTCAGCAGGTATCAATGAAAAATATATGAAGAAGAAATTCGACAGAAGTCAATAACCACATATGCATATTTCTCTATTGTTCTTCTGATTTCCTGCACTGTGATTTGACCACGACATACATATTAGCATCATCTACGACCAATTAATTCCTCTTCGGCAACTCCTAATGAGATTCAATGATGCAAAAGAAAAGATGGAATACATATTTACAGGAGTAGATTAAGAAAATTCCAGCTCTTGTAAAATGACACTGAATTTATGAGGCATCAAAAACATTTTAGGTAAATGTAAATGAAATTGTAAATGTAAATGAACCTACCGAATGAGGATGCATCTTTATTCCATAATGGTGCTTCTCATCATTAGGAAAACTATTTGAACAAATGGTGTGATTAATAATATCTAGACATATAGTGAATTGTCACCAACGGGATAGATAAAATAGTACTACTCTTCCATATTGCTAAACACCTAAACCATTGAAAACTATCTTCTGAAATTCAACACGAGTCTATTTGCCAATTCTCAAGAACTACTACAGGAAGCCAACTAACCATAAAAAACTAAAGACATACGCAAATGCCGACTGCATGCATTTCCGTCTCCTAGATGATAACTAATTGCTAACAATCTGATTCAAGCTGAGGATTGTAGGTATCTTTATGACAAAATCTCTCATTTAGAATTAATAAGCAAATCTGGAAACTAGTTCATCAAAAGAAAAGAAAAGAAAAGCCAATAGATTCTCAATGAGCATAAAAAAAAAAAAAAAAAAAAAAAAAAAAAAAAAAAACCCAAAAAGAGGAAATTCCCAATACAAAAAAAAAAAAAAAAAAAAAAACTAAAGAATGACCTGAGAATGAGCAAGTCCCAATTCCGAAATCCAGCTTGGAGCAAATTGTCAATGGTAACAGTCCGGTGTCTTTCGCTTCGACCAGTCAACAAGATTATCTTGAACCCCAACTTCAAAACCTCTTCATATACCTTCAAACTAGATTCAATGGCCGGCGCCATTCCCATTTCAACCCAGTGATCAAATTTCACACTATCAAATAACTCCGACCTGTAACCAAGAATTTAATAATCTAATCTGATCATGAAGAATCAAAACGTAAAAATAATGATTTTCATACCCGTAGCCATGCTGGGCATAATAGGGGAGGTTGGAAAGCAGAGTCTCATCCACATCAAAAACCCAACCAAATTTCCCATCTCCGCTCAAATTGGCACTTGTTGCATACAACACAGCCTCGTTAGATACCCTCTGGAGATCGACTTTGTAGAATCTCCCCCTCATATATTCCCTCACATAATCACCACATTCTTCAGGAACTGTCTTCCATGGCCTCAAATTGTTGGCCTCCACTGCAAACCTCCAGCTCGTGCAATGTAACACAACTTCTTCCGCAGACCATTTCCCTCCGTTGACTTGGAGGATCAAAGGCTCAGAATCATCAACGAAAATCTCTTGAGGAAAAGCCAGCGGCAAAATGCATGAGAGGAGAAGGAACTTTTTCAAGAGAATCATGGCGTACCAATGGAATTATCCCTTTCGATCGAATACTGGTATGCTATAGTATTTATATATATTATATGGTCAAGAAAAACAAGACAAACTAAGAAATGCTTTTCTTGAACGTGAACAACAGACGATTCTTTCTTTTTGCCCAAATCTATTTGGTGGGGTTTCTTTCCACGTTGTGGCTTCAAATTTTGTTTTTGAGGGAACTGTTTGTTGGCTGGCTTCTTCAATTTTTAACTAGCAAAAAATGGCGTGGGAGCAAAGTAATACCGCAGTCAATAGGAGGATATGACGCTGCCTTGTCATGTTCAATATTTTGGACATTCATTGGCTAATTAATTTATAGTTTCTACCCTTGATTAAAAAAATGTGGTGATGGAATTAGAATAGAATATTGCCAAGTTCTCGACGAATTGACTATTTGACGTGTGGCTTATCAACAACGCTAAGGTGAACTATTTATAATAATAATAATTTATATAACCCAGCATGCCAAACTCGTGGTTGTTGGGGCTCATAAAAAAATAGAAGAAAGCATTAGTGAGATACAAAAGAGAAGATGGATGATTCCACTAAACAAGGGCAGGTCAGCAGAGGTACTACTACATATTGATCAACTACTACTACACACACGATCTATGTATGTATATCAGAGGTACTGTCGAAGGCTTTCCCCGCTCATTGATTCCACTTCCTTCAGAGTCTCTTGCGCAAGAGATTTCACAGGTAGCTCCACATCTTCCAGCAATTCACCAAGGAAGGGGATAGTTTCCGGCAAAAATACCAGATACTCTTCTTTCAACTTCTCCACCAAGAACTTAATGATTCTCAGGCCTAAAATGCGGGCACGAATCTTCTCACTACGAGTTTGCATCAATACCTGCAATCAAAGGAGTTATACCCCCTCAGTCCCTTACGATAGCACAAGAAATCATACGTTCTAGATAAACATTGTACTGACAGAGATAAGAGAACCCAAGCATTATTTGTCAATACAAAAACTTGAAGCAACCAACTTTACACCGGCCAAATCGTGCTCTTCAAATATCGTACAATATGAGAAAGGACAATGTAAATAAATGGACGTTTTGTAACCTCATGATTCAGTGGCTTCCAGAGGAGGTCTGAACCAGCAGTAACAGCCATCTGACCTATGCAGGCGACCAACAAATTGTCCACTTCTTCTATAGATGGTACATCAGGATTACTTTCAGTGAACACAGGGGGTTCCACAACAAGCTGTGATACTAGGGGTTTCAAAAGAACCTGGAAGAGGGATTGAAATCATCAAAAATAATCAATAAAGACAAGTATAAAAGCATGAGGAAACAGAAATGTGCACAACTTATTTTAATGGTTACTCTGGCATACGACAAACAAGAATCAATTGACATCATGTTCGCTTTCACAAAACAGAATCCCAACAATCATGAACCAGGGGGGGAAAACTCAAAGCAATGCGGAAGTAGCAGAACTTTCAAGCAAGATTGAGATTCTATGAATTCCTAATTCCTATGGAGCCCTATCTCCAGTAAATTGATTAAATGTAACGCAATAGGTTATCTACCCATTAGACCCATCAAGCAAGTAACTATTACTCAATTACGTCATGCAAAAACTTAGGTTGAAAACACACCAAGAAGGCTTAGTAGGAGACTGGAGTGTAACCCTAATTAAGGTGTCTGGGACTTTAGCAAAGCTTGGAGAATGAGTTATTTTCAAAGAAACTCATTAGTAGACATGCATGTCCAGCCAATGATAATACCGTACAACATCAAATAATTAGCGGACTAGCAAAATTATCTTTTATTCAAGGATCGCCCCACTGTTGACCTTGAAATGACACAAAGTAACAATCAAGCCAAATAAGTTTAGTTGTAATTTGAAATGGGTAAGCTATACGTTCAAAGGAAATTGGGACTAATATTAACTATCCAGTAATCAGATGCATCCACTTAAAAGGCCATTTATCAAGATCATATCATGGATTTCTTTTTAAATATACCAACTCTGGTAATTAAACATAATAGATTAGCCGACAAATTGTGAATTTTATGAAATGAAGGAAAATTTCCTTACCTGAAAATTAGGAGCACCAAGAAACTTCGAGTTTCCAGTATCATAGAGAAAACATTTATGTAGAGATGACAATATCAAAGCACGGAGATGCCACATCTGAAGAGATAATGCACCATCTTGGTCCTTCGTTTTACCATTAAGCTTAGTCTTCTTCTTCTTTTGATTCAGTTCAGTGTTCATTTCAGCATCAAGAAGACCTCGAACACAACCATCCAGGAAAAACTTGAAGTATGGAACAAACAGTGACCTGGTGGCAAAATATTATAGCATAAATGTCATGATTGAATGGAAACATGGTATTATAGAAACTCCACCAAAAGGGCAATATGGGTGCAATTTTAATCAGTGTTGCTTCAAAAAATAAAATAAATGAGACATTCCAGTAATATATAATGAAATTTCAACTGAGAACATGCTAGGACAAACAGTACTGCAATTATTTGGAGCTTAAACAAAAAAAAAAAAAAACTCAAAAGAAAAGAGAGCAAATAAAAATAAAGCCTTAAGGATGATTTTTTTCCCACAGCCTCAAGCATGGCAAGTACTACAAAATACTGTTAACTGTAGCATGTATATTTTTCCCCATTATATATAACTGTGTGATTAATCCAATCTCCAGGGTCATATTTCACAGCTCTTCTGATCAAATGTGCAAAGCATATCCCAACCTCAAAGTCACAACTTCAACAGATAAAACCATCATCAGATACTCAAGAATATATTTCATTATGCAGGTTTTTAAAGGAGGTTAGCAGGGACAAACAGAAAGAGAAGTAAACCATCAATAGAAAGACAAAATGTTATCTCATTGGAATAGCTATAATTTATAGTAGGAATGCCAAATAAATAACTCTTCCACACTCCTTAGGTTATGGAAGTAGCTTCGCTTGGGCTTGTCACCATCACTTCTAAGGATCTAGAAAAATACAAATTATGAAACTCACCGATGGCTTTCAGCAAGTTTGTTGACCAAACTATAGAAAGAGATCGCCCGACTATTATCGTTTCCAGGGAAAGTTCCATCACCTTGCACATTTAAACCTGACCATTCAATAGTCTTGACGAAAAGGGGCCTGAACATGGTCTCTGTAAGTTTCATAGTCAGGGCAACAATAGCATTGATGACATATAGCTCAACGGTATTAATATTCTGAACTGAAACAGGGTTCTGCTGCCGTATATCGAGAGCTAGCAGACATAAGTCAAATACTTTTGCATGGTAAGCCCCAACAGAAGATCTATCCATTGAACTAACCAAGTTTCCAAGCATTTCAAAGACAATCAGTAAACTTGACTCCCCAGATTTAAGAGCATCAGAGTACATTGACAATACAGGTGGGAGTAGAAGGCGAACCTAAAGAATAATATTAAATCCATCAGCAAAACATTACAATACACAACGGTAAAATTTGTATGGAATTAAGCTAATGAAGTTTTCAAGAACTCACAGGGATTTTTTCAGTAATAAGTTTGCGCACGACTTCAGCTTTCAACTTCAACTTTAGATCAGTGGGGGAATAAGACAAAGGATGCAACACAACTAGCTTTAATATGTTCCCAAGGTAAGGATTTAGAAATCCAGCAAGCTTGCCGATGACTGCCTCCAAGGTTAGGAGAACAGACATGAAAAGGGAGTTCTGTGATGAAGACCAAGTAGGACTTATGTTTGTACTCTGAGTTTCTGCAACCGCTGAAGAAACATCACAAGATCTTCTCAGTACAGAATCCATAACACTAGGAAGTTCCGGAAGTGCCCTGGGACCAAGCGCATTAACTAAAGCACCAGTAGCACGAAGGCAATGACTAGATAGAATTGTATTGTCTGAACAGATCCCTCGAGATACAGATACAAGACACTTGCTAAAGATCTTATCTTGTGAAGGAAACCTGTCAGCTAGCACCTCCAATGCTGACACTGCAGCCACTTTTATAGATGTACTCGAACTATCATCAGGCGCATCAAGTAATGCCAATATTTCCATACACAAGTTCTCAAATGATTCCCGAGATGACTCATTTAGATTAAGCCATAAGCTTCTTATGTTTGACACTGAGTCCTTCTTGATCTTGGTGATTGTACCCAGGTCCTTCACAGTCTCACACAAAAGCCCAAGAGCCTGTAAAATAGGACTTAAGAATGAGATCACGCGCCAAGCTTTAATCCGATCAATGGAGCAAAAATTTTATTAAAAAATGTTTCAAAACACATACATCATTGTTATGATGTGGGGTTTGTCCCACATTGGATTCACACCCAAATGTGGATGGATATATAAGTGGAAAGTTAATCCTTCACCTTTGACCATGGTTTTGAGCAAAGTTAAGACTCTCTAACTTATGTGCCTAACAATTTGGTCCAATCTGCCGGACGGGCCTTCCACGGAAGAGGGGGTGGGGAGTAGACCTGCTAGGGGCATGAGTGCCGAGGCGGCGAGGAGGCCCCGTCGTGGTGGTGAGGCCCCGTTCCCCCGTTCTCCCGTCCATGGACGTCCGGTTTGAAGGGGATGTATTGTTATGATGTGGGGTTTGTCCCACATTGGATTCACATCCCAATGTGGATGGGTATATAAGTGGAAGGTCAATCATTCAACTTTGACCATGGTTTTAAGTGAAGTTAGGACTCCCTAACTTATGTGCCAAACAATCATACAATATCAAAAACCAACTGACCTAAGTTAAACATGACAAATTTGACAATTAATAAATTCATTTGAGTTTTAAGCATAAGTTCCTCCCCAAACATGCAAGTCCATATTTCATATGCAAATCAATCAGATTAGCGTGCGTGCAACTACTCCAGTGGTCAACAAAAAAAAAATACGTGTTTTTACCTTCTTCCAGACATTTTTATCGACATGACCGATCATTTTAATAGTTACTTTGAAAAAGGTGGAGGGTAGAAGACCCTTTATAATAGTTCTCAAGACACCACGCATGAACTCCTTGAGCTCAGTCTTGATGAAAGCTGGAACTCCAATATGGCTCGTTTTACAGTCAATTAGGTGTAGATGATACACAACTTGTTCCGTAAGATCTCCAACCATTGTCTGCAGAAATGAATTTCAGTTGGAATAAAATTACAAAAGGTCATAATTGTACAGATAACCTCCAAAAGCATGATTCTTAATACATAGGAGTTCTTTAAATGCTAGGTACTAACAATGAAGATCATATGATTTCTCACCTGAATGTCATTTAAAGATTCTCCCAACTCCAGCTTGTAGAAACTTTCAGGATCTCGCAACTTGTTTGAAACAAATTGCATTGCAACCAGCGAATGCATAGACAAGTCTTCACTCAAAGAGTTGCTTCCCATTTTCTGAAGTACTAAAATGAGAGAAGGGAGCCAAGTTGTGCAAGAATACTGCTCACAAAGCATCACAGCAAATCCATATTCCCACTGCTTATTGATTACAAACGTGAAGTGCTCCAAAGAATTACCATTAAAATGGTAACTAAGTTCCTTATTTCTGGCTATCAATGAATGGAAAAGAAGGAAGAGCAGTGAACCTAAACTTTCAGCTTCGCCCAGAGTTCTGCAAGAGAGAAGTTGTCAGCAAAAGCAAACTCTACAAAATTACAAGATTGAAAGTGGTACCTTAATAAGTGCACAACAATGGTGAGTCTCCTATGTTCTGAAACATGAGGCAGTATATCGACAAAAACCTGAGAAAATCAACAGTATCAGAAGCTTTGGTTCTGGAAATGGATAATAAATAGCTGCTGAGAAAATTTAACCAATTCGCCATAGAAATTAACCATAATGCTTTAGTATTAGTACCTGAAGCAACTGGTCTGTGTTGTTAGTCCTAGATAACCAGCAAGGTATAATTGCTGATATAAGCCCTTCAAACACACGTTGAGAATAGCTATCCCACTAGAGACCATTTAAATTGCATTTTGTTAATTTCATGTTAGATAAGAGATGAAAGCACTAGTCAAACAGATACACTATATAAATCTGGTTGCAAATGCCAGTCATGTCAACAAATAAATGAGAATTACAAGTCTAAATTATGCAATACATTTTTTGGGGTTGGGGGTAACAGCATTTAACTATATAGTAATTAAACAAATAGTTCAAATATGCAAAAACTAATTTAATAAATAAAAATAAAAAGGACATAGCTATTTAACACATTTAAATGACATTCAATCGCATGGCAATCATTAACAACCGAAGAAAGCTACCAAATAATATGAAATACGGGTGTATATCAACAAAAAGACAACCTGTGTTACAGTAGAATCCCCAGCAGCAGCAAGAATATCCAAGATTTGATCCAAGACTTTGTCAGGCATAATCTTCACAAGGGTAGTGATCAATGAAAACACATGATTACGAGTAATAGCATCAGTTGACGAACGGGCACATCTTACTAACAGTTGCAGGTCAAAATTATGAACAACATCCTGATAAGAAACATATGTGACAAGTGATCAGAACAGAGAGAAGCTGTGCCAAGTTTGAGTCAGATATATAGATGGCATGGGAGGGGGAAGACCTTTTGCTGAATATCATTTCCAATGGAACCAATGATATCTTCCAAAGTCAATAGCAGAGTCTGCTGAATAAAGTGTGTTGTGCCAGAAGTCACATCAGATTGAACTATAAGCAATTTATTATCATCGGCAGCTTCGGATTTCCACTCATTTACAAATATCAAGGGGAGGAACTTAAATAAGGTACCAGCAAGTGAAGTTCTACAAAAAATGATAAGAGACATTAGTTTCAACAATAATATGAGGCACCACGATCATCAAGTCGTCGAAGGCTTAGTTTAAAAAGGCAAGAGGCGAGCCGAGGCGACAAGGCTCCAAAACCCGAGGCGGTGAGGCGAGAGGCGGAGGCGAGCGCATTAATGATACGAGGCGAGATATTTTAAAAATATTTTTAAATTATATATATACATATAATATTATTATTTTATTTATTTTCTATTTTTTAAAAGTATTTATTTATTTATTTTATGATTTTATATCATATAAAAATTAATTAAATTTGCAATATCTCATATATAAATTTAAAAATATGAATCCATATAGCAAAATATAAAAATAAAAAGAAAAAAGTGGCAATCCTACAACATTTAATGCTGGAAACCCTAATATATTGAAAAAATAAATTGGCTGTAGTTGAAATAAGAACCTAATAAATATGCCGGCTGATATAATTAATTGACAAAAAATCCTAATACACATAAATTAGGGTGGCGGCTGAAACTTGGCTTTATAATTAATCTGCGATTCAGATTTCAGTGGAGGGAACAGAGAAGCGCCCGCCCTCACCTCATCTCGCCTCTCGCGCATCAGGCCGCCTTGCCGAAACAGCTCGCCTCCGGTCAACAAAAGCGGTTTAGCCGGAACTGAGGGCGACTCACCGCCTAGGCGCGCTTTTTTAAACTAAGGTCGAAGGCATATAAAGAACAACTGAATCAAACTATAAACAGGAAAGCATGTCCAGCATACCTCTTTTCTATGTTTTTCTTAATTAACAATACTTCAAGAAGAGCACTCAAAAGGGGTAGTGCGCTTTCTCTGTCAAGCACTGCATCAGGATTCTGATGTTTGGAAGATTTCTTTTGCTTCTTTCCATGTCGTGAACCTACCGAACAACTTTTCTGTTCCAAAATTGAATCAAGAATCCGTACAACAATTGAGCAATTTAGCTGCAAGATTCAGGGAAAAGATAAGTACTGTTAATTGAAAGTAAAATACAGAAATGAAACATTGAATTATTGAAGATTCTACAAAAACATGATCTGCTTCTGAGCTCCTGAGGGCCTGAGGCATGTTAAAAGCTACTCATACGAAATAGCCCTCAAACAACCACGAACATGAATTATTATATAATGAGAATATAATAACTCATACATGTGAAAAAGATTAGAAAACTCAACGTAAGCATGCTACTATATTAAAAGATGTAGTATGATGTCAGGCAAATTCAGTTGCTTTCAGCCTCATGCAAATTTGACGTAATCCACCAAAATGAGGCAAAAGATGAAAATTAAAGAATAAGATAGGTGAAACTGAGCTGAGTTGACCCACATTTATTCGTAACAAGGTGTCTCTAGCCGAATTCTGCATGGCACCATTCACACTCCTATACAAAACCAAAAGGTTTTGAAAGATAAGCTCCTGCAAAATAAGTGGGAAGAATGAGATTTGAACAATATGTAGACATCAATACATGAAAAGCTTCATTTGAGGGAAGAGAGAGACAGACAGATAGGTTCTTTACAGTACATAAGTCACAACACAAAATCACAAGTAAAACAGCAAAAAAATGACTCAGCTCCAAGGGCAATGGATAGAACATTACTGAGAATAAGGGTACTTGTTTGTTGACTTTCATTTCCACTTGACAGAAATATCAAATAAGCAAAGAACACACAGGAATTCCTTCAGTTATACTTTTCCAAGTACATAGACCCTTTGGCTTTTGCCAAACAACAGAAACGCATAGATATCATAGAGGCCAAAACTAAATCTGGTTTGGGTTGGTGAGTGGCAGAAAAATAACCTGAATTTCAATCTTCATATCTCCATAAAGAGAGCTGCTAAGGTTTCTCAAAATTGTCATGCATGGCTCCACAATTGATGGGTCTTCAGAATCATTAACCTGAAAGTGCAAGAACTAATAAGATAAAACAAACAATGAAATAATATAAAACATGTATATAGAAAGCTTCTGACCAATAAACCCTTCAATATGATGTCCCCAATGTCATGTGCTTCATTAGATGAATTTTCCCTGGTACAGCACTGAGAAGCACATAAAGTCATATATAATGTAATACGAAGTTTGAGATACAACCATCAAGGTTGAAGAATGTCTGGAAAGTTTACCTCCAGTAGAAGACACAATATTTCAACCTCAGTTTGTGACAACTTATTGCATGATTTGCCATCACTTAGGCAATATAAACGGCGATTTTCCAAAAGATCATTCAGTAATGATCTTACCCCAGAAATAGATAGGAGTTTACTTCCAACACCTTTTACCAAACCAAGAATCTTTAGCTGCCATGAAGATCAAAGAGAAAATATGGAAAGAATTTATCAGTAAACTCAAATGTTTAATGCATCAAAGAAAGTAATCTGTTAACAAATTTAAAGACAGAAAGACAAACATTACATTCTCTCCAACTGCAATTTCAATCTGAAAAAAAAAAAACACAAACCTTGGCAGAGACAGGAAGTCCAAGAGCATGATTGACAAGAAATTCCAGAATATTATCTCTGGTGGACTCATCAAACCTATATGTAGGCCAAAAACAAATTATCAAATGAGCGAGAAAGAAGCAAATGGTTTTACTATAGATAAAACTCAACAACATTTCATAGAAGACACCCATTGATGGATATCTCATGTGTAAGGACTTCCTAACGAGAGATCTCAGGATCAATCTTCCCTCCCCTCACCCACCGCCAAAAAAAAAAACAAAAAAAACTCAACAAATCCAAGTGCTTTCGAGTATGTAACTAAACTGAAAAAAGAGAGATAAATAAAAGAACAAAGAAGAAGAGTTCTTCCAAAAGAAATACTAACCTAGGCATCTCAATATGATTATATCTCGACAACAGGAATATAGTCTATAATAGGGAACCTGATGATAAAAGCAGTTTAAAAATATAAACCTCTTTCCAATAGCTGGATGCACCAAAAGACTTTCAGACGATGGACACAGCACTGATATGAAGATCGAGGCAAGAACCTTTTTGTCAGATAATATCATCTTCTTCTGTTGAATGATTAAGCATAGTAGATCTCCAAGAAAATGAAGCCATGCACCATCATCGCCTGCAGTACATCTCGATTAGAAACATCATTCAAAATGAGGAGTTTCGAGTGATAAAATTAATGTCACTGCATACCACTATTAATGCGGGACAAAAACGTGTATAGCTCTTTGATGCAGCTAATGGCAGCCCGTCTTACATTCTAGACACCAAAGGAATATAATTAGTTTTACAAAATTATCACAGCAAAGATATTAAACACTGCACATAATTTTCTAATACAAAACATTTTCAAAGAAATCCATAATAAGTTGAAGCATCCTTGGTTAATCAAAGCACAACCCAAAAAATAAAAAAATAAAAAAAAGGAAACAAATGACGGAAATTAGAATTTTATAACCTGGTCATCACTTGATAGTGGGACAAGAACTGAAGGGAATTGCACAAGGATTTGAGAGGCCATAGTCTCATCTAACTGAGAACAAACGTGCACAAAAGTATGAAGACTCTCTATTTGCGAAGCAGATGGAACGCCTGAGGATTTAGCACATGAAAAGGGAGAATTAGATACAAAGCTCCACAAGCCAGCACTAAAAATACATCAAACTTCCAAAGAAACCCATCCCAGAACCGGCTTTCAAAGAACCAGTGGAACATTAAAAGTAGTAAAAAAACTGACGCAAATTCTACATTATTTTGTCACTGTCCGCAGATGAAAAATAGTTGGCCTGTATTATTAAGGGTGGAATCAAAATTCAAGGTACTCAACTTATTCAGTTATTATACTCCTAGATTTTTTTCATAGGACACAGGCAAAAAAATAAAAAAGTTTAAGAGAAAGGACAAAAAAAAGAGCAAACAAATAACTACGAGCAAAGCAAACCTTCGTCCACAAACAGTTTCAACATTATTTTCATCAAAGACATCTTGCGCTTCGTGGATAGGTATTCCAGATGTTTCTTGAAAGTGTCTTTAGAGTGACACGTAAAGAATATGTAAAGATCCTCAAGTATGCATACTGACTTCTCCTTCATATCCTGTGAGAAATGGAAGTTTAAGGCCTCATATAGGTTCACAAAATAAATGCATATGAATCATCATACTAAAATAATGAAAAATAACAAACCAAGGAAACATCATTAGGTGCTGCTGCAATAAAAGCTTCTGATAATCTCAGAAACAGGCAAGATAAAATCTCAGCATGGAGACTGTTGACGTCAGTGTCAAGATCTTCAAGAATTCCTTTGCAGTCACCATCTAATATTCTTTTCTTGGACTAGCATGCGTGTAACTGTAATTAGTCTCCATTTAATGTATGCACAAAGAATTTAGCTTAATAGATATATTAGTACCTGTTCTGCAGATATGCCCAGTGATTCTAGTTTTTCCCATTCACTTTTTAAAATTGGGAAACAAGAATCATAAAATGCAAAAAATTGGCTAGCACCTGACAAATGGAAGGAGACAGCAATTAAGCATTATAGCTCAAATGCACATTACAAGATAAATACACTGCATTCCACATATAACATAATTTTCCTAAATCCCTAAAGAAGAAAACCAAGGGACATGTGACACATCAGCCTGAATCAAGGACAAAAACAGGCAATATTTTTTACATATCTGATCACAAGGACAAAAGAAAAACGGAAGGCTAACAATTGTTGTGTGAATTAATGAAAACGGAAACTTGAGGAAGGTTTTGACATTACGTAATAGAAGATAGAGGTTACATGAACAAACTAATAATATTATATGATAATTGGTGTCAATATTGCAGAAGAATTCACTGAAAGGCAGTCTTCCGAGAAAAAGTTAGCAGAGTTTGATATATTCTCTAAACGAGAGTACAAGCACGTGAAAGGTATCGTATTATCTCACCAGATATCTTGCTCAATCCAAATCATTTCAAAATCAAGCACTTACAGCACTTTATTAATATTTCTAATGACCGCAACAAAGGTAATATTTGAAAGAAAGAATAACATCAATCAATTTTAATCATAAACAAGAACTATTTTCCACTTTTTTTTAGTGCACTAGCAGAAAATAGTTTTGTCCACAATTGTCTCAACCATCTGAAGAAACAGTATTGTGGGCGCATGCGGGGATAAACTGCAGAAATTCAGCCTAATAAGACACAAACTTCCCAGTAATCAATAATGCAGGTGAACTCATAATTGAAAGCAAGGGTGATCCTGTGTCGAAAGTGTTTTCAGTAAAGAAAAAAAAAACATATTTACCCATTTTTAGCATCCTCAGAGACTGCAACAAAATCATGAAGAATAATGTCTTTGCAACCTCATGCGAGTTGCAGCATTTGATCAGCCACAGCATGTTCTCCTCAGGTTTTAGTGAGAATGCCTCTGCTAACTTACTGATGTTCTCAATATTAATCAAAGATAGTTGTCCACGGTCTAATTTCTGCAATAATTAGCAATTTTAAGTGAAGGGGAATCAATGCTGTCAGGTTCTGAAACTACTAAGAGGTTATCATTTATGCATCTAGTAGTTAAGAGAATGTAAAGGCAGGTTTCTTTTATGATGTTGGGGCTGGGGGCATTCCTTTTTTATGTAGGTAAGCATGACCAGATGAGAAATAGTTGGCAGAGGAAGATCATCTACAAATAATTTATTTTAATGTCCTCTTACCTTCTCTAACCCTGGAGGAAGCACTAGATTTTGATAGAAAGGCCACTTCAGTTCTTTAGCAAATTCCAACACCTTCAAGTTCAATCTCTGAGTCTGCATACGACAGTATATAAGCATTGAGCAAATGAATAATCTTCACATATGATAATCAAGAACATCACTGGAAACAACAAATAAGTATTTGTAATCAAAAAAAGGATAAAGAAACCTTAGGTCGAACTAAAAGTAAAGGGAAGATCATTGTTGCTATTGTTGTCACATATTGTTCCTGATCTTTGAAATTGGTGACAACTCGTTGTAAGCATGATAAAGCAGCATCCATAACAAGAGACGAAGTCGATGGTGAACCTGTAATATGAGCAAACAATGAGAAGAGGTTGGTATCAGCATCTTAAAGATGGGATAAATAGGAGCATCAGTTTTTGCTCGGTTACAACTGAATACATACCAAGTGAAGCTCCTGCACATATACCTAGGCATCATATCCACAAGCAAGGAGTTCATCCATATTATACAATAAGACAAACTCTCTTATTTATAATTATCAAATCCAAAACAATACATTAATATTAAATATTACATAATAAACAACTTATGTCCTATCAAAGTAATTGCATGGAAAAATCACAGAGCCTGACCACACCTGAGAGGAGAGAGGAAAATGAAAGTGTAATTTTGATGATCCGACTCGTTACTCAATTAATAATAACGTGACAAACACTTGAATGACATCAATTTGCATTTAAAAACAGCCCAGAAATATTTAGCATCCTCCTTAAATATCCAATTGAAGTATAAAAGAGAGCACAAGAATACAAAAGCAAACAAGAAAGTTTAGTGGCAGCATGCTCACTTGACAGCAAAATCTGAATGCATCGTTGAAGTAGATAATATAATGCTTCAGTAAGAAGTGGTGAGCTTAATAGTTCGGCCAAATTTGTCAAATTCAGAACAGCCAGTACAACATTTATATCATCGTCATAAAGCCGGCGAAGTAGTGCATCTTGAATGGCATAAAACTTCTGAGGAGAGAAAAAAACATATTAGATTTGATATAAATATATACATAACACACAGGGACAGAAGAGAGAATGGGGAACTACCTTCGAGCCAGTAGCTTTCTCACCCAGAATGTCAACTACATCCAAGCCCACAACTGCTGACTTTCGAATCTCAGCCTGTAAAAATTACACAACAGGTAGCAATTAAAGAATCTCTGCATCAGTTGTGTCAATTTGATATACATAAGAGAGAAAGCATGCACTGAATTCAATAGGTAGAGGCATACTATCATCCATAGCAGAAACAACACAATATAATTCATTATACACCGTTTCAAAGAAAGATACCTGGGAATGTTCCAGAGCAAAAAAAGTTTTGGGATCAGGTATTCCTTTTGAGGCCTCCAAATGTTCATCTAATATCTTGCAGAGTAGATCATAGCCTGGTTTGACTTTTTTGGACTGAATCTCGGCACCCTTCAAAATTTTATTCGAATTCAAAAATAAAAAAGTATTATATATGAAAAAGGAAGAGAAATACAAAGAGGCAGACCTTCATGAAACTATAGAAGGCTTCTCGTGATTCGTTTGGGTACTTCTCGCAAATAGAAACCAAAATTGTCTTTTCAGGGCTCCCTAGTAAAATAGGCAAATATTTAAGTGATATTTTAGCATTAAGTTTTTGAAAATCTTCCATCAAAGAAGCACATCTACAAGCACTTCACAATAGCAAAGCAAGAATCATACGAAGTTTCAAACGAGCCAAAATACAACTCAATTCAGATAACAAAGCATTAAACTTGCCTTGAGATAACTTCATTTTTGTAGCTAGAAGTCTGGAGACTAGCCTACTGACAAAGGCTTTCATAGGTAGAGTCTTTATCATTGACAATAAAATATGATGACATGCATCATCAGAAGCACTATAAACCAAAAATGTTTAGTTTCATTAAATAATAGAAAACTCTCTATAAATTGAAAAGTAACACCAACCTATCCAGAAGCACAGCTAAAAACTTGTCAATATTGAAGTCCTTCATCAATCCTAAAAGGATACCCGAAATATCCCTTCAAAATAAAGGGGAGAAGACATGAAATTCCATTCAGATACTTCGAATCCACGAGACATCAGATCAAAGTAAACTAATGGAAATTAGCATATATAAACTGAGTACCTGATTTCGCTTATGGCATCTAAAGTCTTCTTCGGAATTGATTCCACGGATTGAAGCTACAGAAAGGACAGATTGTAAAAGACCAGTCACATGTAGCACAAAACACTTATATTTTCTATAAATAGGAATTTGGTATCACAGGTAACTATGCCACAAGAGAAGAAAACCAAAATCAGGACCTAATATGCATAAACCAGGTAAGTTTTATGGTTTTGACAAGTTCTATTAAAAGTTACAGCGGGCAGGAAGCAATACCTGAACAATGGAAATTATGGTCATAACTGACATGTGAAGACATCGCATGTCACGCCCTTCCTTTGAGTCTGCCTTTGCCATGTCTGCCACAGAATGCAACAAGCTTTTGACTACATTAGGTGCCAAAGCTGCTTTTTGGGCTAGTAAACTCACAATCATTAGAGCCGCAGCCTGCATGCAGTAAAGAAAATGTCCTTGTCTGAGAAATTGAAACTTTTATAAGCTCTATGTTTGACTAACATCAAATCATTATACTGAAACTTGACCTTCTGATTCAGTCCTTTAGCACCAAGTTGCAAGCCAGAACTAACATATGGAAGAACCCTCTTAACAATATCACCATCTACATTAACAAGCCCCAACACCTCAAAAATAACTGCAGTGCAGAAGCTGGTCACATGCAACGATGGTTGAATCTTTTTCAAAGGTGTAGCCTAAAAAAGTTAAATGCTTTCAGGAACTCGTGACCAGAGAATGCTGATAAAAAAATCATAACCACAAAAAAGTCTTACATAATTACAGATAGCCTCCAAGACCCCCATATCTCGGACACACTGTTTCACAATGACTTCTCTTGGTGGCCGTGCCCCTGATGCTTTAACTCCATCAAGAAACTTCCACCTACTATTTCTGCACCACCGATGTTCATCAATCAAAACAAATAAACTGTATGTGTATACCCCAAAATATAAAAGAAAATGAAGTGAAGACAGTAAATAGACTTAAGAGTTCCATATTGTCCCTCTTGAAAAAGCTAGCAATGTTTGCTTACCCTGTGTCAATTAACCGAATTATTTGAACAAATACATGCGTGTCATGGTACGGCAATGCACATAAAATCAGGTCTTCTGCATTATACACATGAACCCTACAATTCATAAAAATAAAAAGGCATAAAGAATCGAGTTTTGCAACATGGTAGGCAAAAGAGAAAACGTTTCTTCAAAAGAACCATGATAGCATGGAAAGTAGCATACTTGTATCTCCGAATCAAATATTCCAGCGTCTTCAACGCAGAAGACAATTCAAGGTACCCTGATAATAATCGTAAATACGAGCCAATGGATGCACTGATTCGCTTGTTTTCTTCTTGGCCTACCAGCTCCCTGTCTAGCTCCTTGCTCTGAAAACTGAATAAATCATTTTTGTAGTTCCTAAACCGCTCCTCCATATTGATTAAAACCTCCAAACCTACCAAAGATTACAATAGTCTTATAAACGGATGCATACATGCTGTAATTCTAACTCTGAAAAACTGAAGAGAGGTTTTAATACCGGAGAGGGCGATCCCGTAAATGATGTCGAGGTCGATATCCGCAGCTGCTTTGGCATCGAATAGAATTGAGGGGCGAGTTAGCGGCCGCTTTTTGCCGGGTTCAGGGTCGGTGGAGGCGTTTAGGACGGTTTTGATTGCCTGTAGCTGAGAAGAAATTGACGTCCCCGCCATTACGTCGAGGAATGAAGTCTAGAGGCAGGAACTTGGCCGGGAAGAGTGCGGCGGTGGCGGGATGAGTGACTGGAGCTAGACTTTCGAAAGATGGCGCCGGATAAGGGTTTAGGGTTTTGGCACCCGTATGGAGAATGCTAATATCGGAACAATAAGGGTTTTATTATACGACGTAGTATAGTATTCAGGGGTAAACTCGTCTTTCGAAAATTTTAGTATGTTATCATTTCAAAACCTTTGTATACAAAAGCGTTCATGATTTGGATGAAATCCATTAAATTGGGCCAAAATAAATTAATTTGATTGATTTGGGCAAATTAAAATTCATAAAAGATTTACTAATTTCAAATTAAATAATATCGATTTAGCGATCGGCTAATAAATGGATAGTTTCTAGTGGACCGGTTAATGTATAGTATTATTATAAATTGAATAACATTAATTAAATACAAACCCAGATGATTGGATGTTTTGTTTTATAAGCTATTAATTTAACTGTTGAGAATCACAATAAGCATGAGTTTAATAATAAAGGATATAATATTTGATTTATAAAATGAGTTTGGAAATCATTTTCAATACTCTGATTGATTCTTTAAGTTTATATATTTATAAATGAATTAAATATTATATATATATAATAATTAATTTAATAAAAATAAAACCAAGAAAATAAAATCATATTAAAAATAAATAAATAATCTATTAATCATCTTTTTTATTTTATAAAATATAAAACTAAGATACAAAATAAAAGATTATAATAATTATTGTTGGGCCCAAAAACAATTGGGCAATAAGAACTAGGCCCAGTTCCAGTAGAAACGGCAACGGCCCGAAGAAGGTCCGCTCAAATAAGCTCCTCCAAGCCCACCAAGACCTGCCTAACGGAATCAGCCCAACGAACCACAACCCGCTAGCAGGGACCAGCTCCTTTAGAGTACGACTCGGAGCCTCAAATCACAACCTACTAGTTGTGGAACCACCGCAGACCCTCACGATCCATTCCTCCCAACAAGGAGTTCTGAGACCAGTATGTATGACCCATCAAGAGGATAAGGAGGATAAGTCCCAGGCTGTGCGCAAACAGGGGCGTATCTACACTATGATTTGGGGGTACGATTGTACCCCCAAATTTATTTTTTCTTTACTATATATATGTATTTTTTTATTATTTATATATATTTTTACATATTATTTGTAGATATTTTCATATAATGTATCCCCATTTTAATTTTATTTATATATTGTATCCCCAATTATAAATTTATGGATCCGCCACTGTGCGCAAAGCTCGGAAGGAGGTTCAAAACCTATTTCAACTACCCATGAAAGTCGGAACCACCTCCGGATTCTCCGCGCCACCAACAGGAAGGACTCCCCGCCTAGCTGAAACCTTAACTCAACGGCCCCGATGAAAGCGCAACGACCACCACCTCCAACAGCTCCCGTAAAGGTGATAACCGCCCCCGAAGTTAGCTAGGGTTGTAACAGCTCCCTTGAATTATAAAAGGTCGTCGATAGTTCATTTCACACACGTTTTTCGGCTTAATACGCTTGTACTCTTGAGCTTTCTTTGCAAAATTTTCTTATTATCAATACTACATCCATCTTATTGCATTTTTCTTTGGTCATATTCTATTTGGATTATAACAAGTTCCAATGGTCCCTATTTCATCACAAATCGAACCTCAACAATTTGGCGCCCATCGCCTTTGGAACAAAAATTTGATCTCTTTTGTAGGAAATGGTTGAAGGACAGGCTCCGACCATGAGTTTTGATGCTGAAGGTTCCCCCTCCCGGCAGGGTGAGGCCCTGGGAACCCGAGCAATGGCGCTCCAGAATCTCCTGCTTTGGATGGAGCAGAACCGCGCGATGCAACTAGCATTGAGCTTCCCACCGCCGCCTCCTTCGTCGATGAACGATCCAAACGTGGCGCAACTCATGAACCAAGTGAGAGACGCGCAACAAGAGATTGCAAAGATCAACCTCCATATGGAGCAGCTGACGAGGGCCCATCGGGAAGTGCTAGAGGAAAATAAGCACCTTCGGGCGGCAAGACCTGCGACGAACCACCAGTCATGGGTCACAACCCCCGAAAGTTCCACTCGGCGCCCTTCAATCACCCCGAGGAACTTGAACATGGAATTCGACCACAACACCAGTGGACGTGGCCAAAACGTCCCACCCAATACAGGGGGAGGACCCAGGACAGGGGCTGGCGAAGGGGAAATCCCAACGGCCGCCGCAGCAGCAATGAGTGCAATCGAGAGCCGCTGTAACTACTTCGAGTCTCTGCTAGATTATATTCCGGGAGTACCGCCACCGGAAAGAAACATCACGAGGGAGAGCCACGCGGACTCGCCCTTTGCTCCCAACATTGTCAACGTTGAGATCTTGGCAAGGTTAGTCCCACCAAACTTCATCCTGCATGATGGGACCACGGATATGGAAAACCACATCTCTATCTACAAGCATAAGAAGTTTGTCGTATCAGTACCAACCAAAGAGCGGGAGGCATGTATCACTCCCACAGCATAAGAGAAGTCGGGTCTGCTGGCAGTTAGATAGAGTAGTGACCCAATGATCCCTCGATAGGCAGTTGGATTGATTTGTTCTCTTTCTTCATCGATAGTGATCTGAGAACTGGTGCTCATAGGAATCCTTAAGAACTTTGTCTTCTCAAGACAGAATTTGTTGATCAAATCTTGAGTATATTTCTTCTGACTAATAAAAATTCCTTCATCAGACTGATCCACTTGCAATCCAAGAAAATACGTCATTTTGCCCATCATACTCATTTGGAATTTGTTTTGCATTAACTGGACAAACTTCTCACAAAGGCTTGTATTCTTGTTGTTGAAGATAATGTGTTGGTCCCTGATCAGAGTACGAATAATTATGCAACGGAAGTTTTTCAAGCAGTTGCACTAAAAAAATGGGGGGTCAGTTTCCCAGTTTAGGTTTTATAAAAACTGTAAATGAGACAGGATATTATAGTGGTTCGGAGCCTTAAGTCCTACGTCCACTCTTCAGAAATTAATCCGGTAATTCAATAAGAAAATGAAGTATACACTCCTCATAATCTATAGCTATTACCACGAAAACCACCGTTCGCAGCAAACTGGATCACTCGCCTAGGTAGATGATCTTCACTCCTTCTTCAGCTCCTCGAAGCCGGGTAACACCTAAAACTTGTTCGTGTGTGAAACACACTAGTGCAAGGGTACGCTGTCACAAGTAATAATAAAACAGAGTATTCTCCGAGTATCGATCCACAGGGAAGGGTTAAAGGTGCACAAACACTCAACTTGATTTAATTGATGAGGAAAAATAAGTTGGTTGGTTAATTAATCTAGGCATGATTTAAATGGAAAACTAACAAGGATCATATAAGCAGGGGATGACAAAAACAGGCAATAATGAGAAAATTGGATTTGACGAATTCTTCTTAATCAATGATAGAAACGACCTAGGCTATGGATTCACTTGCTACAAATGGTCATGCTACAACATTGCAACAACACATAGTAAATTGCTGCCAAATTACTATTCCCAGCTAGATTTTCCAAAATAGATGAGATTGTCTTTCTTAATTTAATTTAACATATTCCTATGCCCAAATTCAAATTAAGTCCAACACTATTCAAAGCTCTCTTAGGCATTTAAACAAACACAATATCTACATATTCCTATGCATACATATTGTGTAGCAATTGAGGTTTCTACTCATAACCTTAATTTTCCCAAACCAAGATTAAGCATAAATCACAAACACAAGCTCCCACAAGGATTGCAATTAAGATAATTAAACCTTCAAAAGCTCAAACTCCATGCCATTAACAACAATGTCGCATATCAAAGTCAAAACATGCAAGTTTCATCCATAACCAAGGCCAACCTAATTTAGCTAATATTTACAAAAAGGAAAGTTAAAATCAACTCTTCAAATGTGGCATTCATGATGAGAAAACAGAATTAAAGACAAGAATATGGTAAGAAGAATCCTCCCCGATCGGCTACGATGAGGAACGACTCCTTGGTCCCACGAGCTTCTTGTCGGTTAAGCTAAGACAAGCCGCTCCTCTCCTCTTCCAAGCCTTTGTTTTCAGCTGAAATGTTCCTTCCTTCCACGATTTCTCTCCCTCTCCTTCCTGAAATCTGGAGCTCCCGTAAGTATGTATGTGATGATAATTCCAAGATGAGGCTCCCTCTTCTCTCTCTACCATTTAGCTTTTATACCTCCCCTCCCAATTTCTAGGTTTCCCCTTTTGGCAACATTCCCAAATTGTCCTTGGAGAAAATAGATGAATTTCAGCTCTTCACACACTTCCCAACTCAGCAGAAATGAGTTTTTCCACGTCATCCCGCTGTTTTGACTTGAGTTGACTGGAAACTAACCCAGCTCGTAATGCTCTAGCACGAGCTTCAGAAACAAAGTGAATTCCTGCACTGGATTTTTCACACCAATTCTAAAAAAACATCGTTATTTACTCTAAAACACGAAATAAACACAAGAAGACTCTAACACCTAAATACTAGACCAAAACAACATTTATTTGACTAAACATAATCGAAAGGCTCTCTAAAACGAACTAAAATCAAGAGAATATAACTCTTTTACAAGAGTTATCACACCTCGAAGTCTTCTCAGAACTGGTAGTCGTCGGAAACGGATTGAAGGCAAACCTCCCTTCTCCTTCTCCGGTGGATGGATGGTTGAGTTCTTCCCAGAACACTCAAAAGTTGGCGAAAGCCCGTAAGAACGTGTTCCTCGACAGAGAACCAGGTTGTTATGTTCTTACTAGAAAAGTAGGAACACCAAGAAAGACTAAGTCGAATAGACTTAATCCTCGTGTACTCAAGGTCACACGGTGAATCACAGAAGATTCAGTAAGTAAGAATGTGCCTTGTGTTCAATAAATGACACACGGAGTTAATGTCGTTCACTTGAGAGCTTTAATGCTTTGAGCTTTAAATTTGGCAAATTAATGACAAGGTTCGTAAGTGTTGTTTTTTCTTCTCTCTGGTCCTTCTGCTATTTATAGTTGGATCTCTTGACAGTAGCCGGTAGAGACAATTCGAATGATGTCCAATCAATGGCCATACTTTTCTGTGGTCGCAGACCTGCTCCTCTGCCTTTTCTGAACACCGCCATGCTTTTTGCAGAGACAGTTTTGTCTTATTATGTCAGACTTGAACAACGTTGTACTGCAGTCATAACTGAGTGCATCTTTGTTCCTTATCATTGAGCCTTCAATGCTCTTTATGACTGCTAGGCTCCTTGCTTTTCACGTGTTTCTTCTGCGTAAAATTGTGTTTGTCTGAAACTGTGAGCGCCTCTCTACAGTTTCTATATGAAAACTCTATCCACAATTTTCATCGCTATTGCTTCCTTGACAGTTTAAAACTGTCTGCATAGTTTTCTCGGCCTCTTGCTTCTTGAACTGTCTTCACAATTTTCTTTGCATATCACTTCTTGAACTGTCTTCACAGTTTTCTTCGGTCCTTCTGTTCTGACTGTTTTATCCTAAAAAACTGTTCCACAGTTTTTGGCTGTTTGTTTCTCCCGAACTATTACAACTCAATCATCCTATACAAGGATTACATTAAGTAATAACTCTAAGGACTAAACCTTGGTATAAAATTTTGACACATCAAAACATCAAATTAAAGGTGGGATTTCTACATCAACACCTAACATAATGTCATCTACATAAATTTGGACAAGCAAGATGTCCTCTCCATCTTTTATCTTAAATAGGGTTCGATCGTTCGTCCCCTTTTCAAATCCATTATTGAGCAAAAACTGTGAGAGAGTTTCATACAATGCTCTGGGAGCTTGCTTTAGTCCATACAAGGTTTCCCTCAACTTGTAGACTTGGTTTCCTTTCTCGAAACCTGGGGGTTGTTCGACGTAGACTTCTTCTTTCAGTTCGCCATTGAGAAAGGCACTCTTCACATCCATTTGGAGAACTGTGAAGTTATGATATGCCGCATACGCCAAAAATAGGCGAATGGACTTCAGTCTAGCCACTAGTGCAAATGTTTCATCGAAGTCTATCCCTTCGCACTGTGTGTATCCTTTGGCAACCAATCTAGCTTTATTTCGAATGATGGTGCCAGTCTAATCTCTTTTGTTCTTGAAGACCCATTTGGTGCCAATTACGAATTGATGTGTTGGTTTATCCACCAGGTACCACACATTGTTGCGAGTGAACTCTCCTAGTTCCTCTTGCATCACATTAATCCAATTCGTTGATTGAAGAGCTTCACCAATCTTTACAGGTTTAATCTGGGATATGAAGCATGACAACAATGCACTGTCTTGCCTTGTTCGAACTGGATTTCCAATATCATCCAAAACAGCTTCTATAGGATTATCTCTTAGCCAACTGGGCTACTTCACAGCTATGGCTTCAAGGGAAGCAGCTGGAGTCTCAGTTTGAACTGTTGGGGGTTCTTGGTGAGATGGTTCACCTTCATACTCTGAAACTGGATTCTCCACAACAACTGGGTTGTCAACTGGAGCTGCTCGCTCAGCTGCTTCAAGGTTGACTTCCTTGGCTTCAGGTTGCTCTACTTCCAATATTGTTGCATTGGCTTCAGGGGGCTGTTCTTCGCTTTGATCTTCTATGTTTATAAATTTTAAAGCCTCAGCATTGACATTAACATCATTGGCCCTCTCGGCTGTTTGAAGTCCAGCCGAGGCAACTAAAGTCTCAGGATCAGGAATATCACTCATAGATCTAGTCAGAGGAACTGTTTGATTATGATCAAGATCAGTTTTAGGTTTCTAATTGACATCCTCGATCTCATGATTTTCCAGACCCATTTCTTGAAGTGTCCTGCGCACTAGAGTAGCTTCATAAAAAACAACATGACATGTTATTTCCACAAGTTGGGTGACCTTATTGAATACCCTATATCCCTTTTATGAAGGATGTCCATAACCAATGAACACACCTTCATTAGCCTTAAGACAAAAAGTATTCAATTTGGACTTCCCATTGTTATGGATATAACATGGAGAACCGAATGCACGAAGATGAGTTATAGAAGGCTTACGACCATTGTATATCTCGTAGGGAGTCTTGTGCAGCCGCGTGTTGAATGCACTTTGATTTTGCGTGTAGCAGGCTGTTATCAAGGCTTCTCCCCAAAATCTCTTTCCAAGGTCGGTCTCGGTCAGCATGGTCCTCACTGCTTCTTTGAGTGTTCTATTCCTTCGCTTAGCAAGGCCATTTTGTTGAAGAGTTCTTGGAGTAGACTTCTCGTGCCCGATTCCAATTTCAGCGCAAAAATCCATGAGTGGTCCATTACAAAATTATGTTCCACTATCGGACCTTATCCTCTTGACTGTCACCCCTTTGTCATTTTGAAGACGGGTAATCAGTTCTGGCAGTTGAAGCTTTACTTCATCCTTTGACTTGAGCAGCACCACCCACGTGTATCTTGAGTAGTCATCAACAACTACTAATGTATACTTCTTTCCTCCAAGTGTGGGCGGAGTTGTAGGATTCGAGTCTACAATAGACAACACGAATTGCCACTTTAATTTGCCAAGGATCGTTCTTAGGATATCGAAAATAAATATAAATTAAATAAATCAGGCGAACATAAGCATGCTCCTACAAAATTAATTGCAAAGGGATGGATCTACGGAATACCTTAACTCCAGCGACTGATCTACAGATCTAGATCGATGACGGAGACTTGTTCCAAAAGATCTGATCTTCTGATCTGTTCCGTTGCTCGATCCGGAAATCTGGTGAGGATACGCTACCGGATCTACAGCCGCCCACTCTCTCTCAATCTCTCTAGGGTTTCTAATTTGAAACTTCAAACTTATGTGGGAAAATGAGAGATTTATCTATTTATATAGATCTGGAGAATGGGCTATTAGGATTTAATAAACCCTAATGGTCTCTTAGCAATGTTGGGTCAGACCAGGGATCAAATGCAAATAATAAAGTGGGTCTTCTATTAATTAATTCCATGTTCAACCCAGAACATAATTAATTAATAAACATTAATTAATGCCACCAGAGAATTAATGCTGACCTACCCCTTTATTACCACGTTATTAGGAACGGGTTGCATTGACTTGGTTAATCCCTATATTTAAGGTTTCAAACATTCATTAATTAATTCAACGTATGACAATTAGCTGTAATTAATTAATCTCTTATTATTCCTGAGTAGTACCACTCAACCCTTATCGCTTATGCTTGAATCAATGATTCAGCCTGCAGGACTTAGCATAACGAACCACGTGAGCTTCCCGGGGAATGTCACCATCCTGAAACGGATATGGTTATCTAAATCCAGCCTGAGGAAACCCCACACAAACTGTCATCACCCAAGATGTATATATACGAGTACATGTAAGACTCTCCATCATAGCAAGTCAAAGTGACAGTCAACCCATGTGTGCCCCTCAGCTTTCAATAGAATTTAGATCCGACCAAGTTACCGAGATCTTTACTCATTCATATGTCAAGTAGAATGGTTCATCTCACTGTTGATCCTATCAATACATTGAGATGTACCGGTCACACAAAATAGTCAAGATAAACCACTTATGGAATTGTGTACCGCAGTCTAAACCGACAGCCAAACCAAAAATTGTCTCAGTTGTGATAACTGTTTATATCTCGCTAGGTCGAACGATATATATGATCTTCTGTGATCTCTTACACGCCGTACAATCTCCCTGTCGATGAGATAACTGGATGTGTTTGTTCGCATCGTATGATTGTTAATTCAGACAGGAGTTGTTTATTGCAAGTCATGAGTGATTACCAGTATATCAAACATAACGTTTCCCAATATACCAATCATAATGCTTTTATGTATACAATTCCAACAATCTCCCACTTATACTCAAAGCATTATACCATTACTCTCCAGAGTACAACATGTGTCTATTCTAATCTAGCTATTACATTTGGTCACCAGGTGGCCGACATCTACCTCAGTCCTAGGCTACAAACGTGACCCTCGTATGCCTTCTGTGGTAAGCCCTTTGTAAATGGATCCGCTAGATTATCCTTCGTGTCAATCTTCTCTATTAGCACATTGCCCCTCGCTACGATTTCTCGTATGATGTGGTACTTTCTCTCTATGTGCTTTGACGCCTTGTGAGTTCTTGGTTCCTTAGAGTTTGCTACTGCACCAGCATTATCACAATATACCGTGATAGTCTTGGGCAAACTCTGAACAATATATAACTCTTGGAGGTAGTTCCGGAGCTATACTGCTTCTTTAGAAGCTCCTGAAGCTGCCACATACTCAGCTTCTATGGTGGAGTCCATGATACATTTCTGTTTCGCACTCCTCCATGATATAGCTCCACCTCCCAAGGTGAACACATAGCCCGAGGTCGATCTCTTCTCATCCTAATCCGCCTAGAAATCTGAATCCGTATAACCCACAGGACACAAATTCTCACACTGATAAACAAGACAATAGTCTCGAGTTCTTTTCAGATACTTGAGAATATGTTTGACAGCAGTCCAGTGCGCCTGTCCAGGGTTAGACTGATATCTGGCCACCATGCCCACGGCATAACGGATATCTGGCCTCGTACATAGCATTGCATACATGAGACTTCCCACTGCCGAAGCATATGGTAATTTAGCCATCTCATCCTTCTCCTGTTCTGTTGCAGGGCATTGTGCCTTAGACAGAGGAACACCATGTCTGAAAGGTAGCAATCCTTTCTTGGCATTTTGCATGCTAAAACGAGCAATTATAGTATCAATATAAGCGGCCTGAGACAAGCTTAACATCCTCTTCTTGCGATCACGCAAGACTTTAATCCCAAGGATGTATCCAGCGTCTTCTAGGTCCTTCATTTGAAATTGTTCGGATAACCATCTCTTTATGTCTGACAACACCTTCACATCGTTGCCGAATATAAAAATGTTGATCGATGCTAAATCTGCATACAAATTATAGCAAATGACAAATAAATTTATAAACAACCCAAAGGTTGGTCGATCCCATAAGGATAGTGCAACGAGGGAAAATCATGTACTGTATATGGTTTTCAAATCTTTTGTTTGGGCAAATCAAATTTGAGGTTTTTGGTTTTTCAAAAGAAATAATTAAAGAGGGAAATTCAAATAATAAAAAGCACAGATTCCAGGGAAATCTACCAATCTGATCAACTTGCAAGAATTAAATATTCAAACCCATGAAACACAATTTTGGTGGAAAACCTTTTATTTTGGAGTTAATTCCTTGGTCGGGCAATTAAAACCTAAATTACTAATTAGTGAT